>CM064510.1:44819290-45074102 GCA_032716605.1 Paralithodes platypus
ACTTAAAATAAAGCATATTATATATACTTACAGCGCTGCTCGAATAATAATAACGGTTTGTGATTTACGTAGAAGGGGGGGGGGGGTTCTAGGGGGGTGTATTTCTAAGTTTGATGGAGGTCTAGCGAGGAAACTAAAACAAATAATGAATACATTAATTAATAGCCCAAAAACCTGGCCACTACCCCCTCAATGTTGATACATTCTGTCGCCACGAACTCATTATTCTAACGTCTTTAATACAACTATAATTATGATAAAGCATATATAACGATATTCAATTCAGGCCAAGACTGTTTGGAATATGTATGTGTCAGCACTGTTGGCCGCGACTAAGTGGCGCTAATAAGTCATGTCTCAGCTGTCATTACGTTTGGCTTGCTCTGTGCTGTATTAATGTCTGTCATAAGGTGGGAAAGTGAAGGAATATGTTTGTATAGTTCACTCGATATGAAGACATGAAGCTAAGAAAATGCTGATACCAATTATGGATCAATATATATACTTTGGTGCCGAGACTTATTAGCGCGACTGTACATGAAATAATGAACAGGGGAAAAGTTTTACCGCTAATCAAGGATTTTACCCACCAAACTTAGCGGTAAAATAGTTGGTGAACCTAGTCCCTGATTAGCTCTAAACCTTAGTTGGAATATTGGGCCCCAGTGCAAATTATTTAATAACCAACGGCATCAAGCACCGCACACGCTTTGCAAATTAAATTGAGATGTTCATTTAGTCATAAAGTTGATACAATTTAACCCCTTGAAGCTCTGACGCGTTTTAGCAGTATATTTTGGCTATCATTAGGACGATTTTATGCAGCTTAGGAAGGATCTGTGAGTATTAAAAGGGTAAAGAATCTCTCAATCAACCCTCTGACTTCCATATACCCTTCCTAATCTGAATAAAATCGTCTAATAATTACCAGAAAAAGATAACAGAAATGCGTATTGGAGCTTGAAAGGGTTAAAATATCTGACTAAATCTTTCAAAAGCTATACCCGTACACTCCTAAAAGGCACCATATCATCATACATAACCTTTAACCCTCTATTATGATTAAAACACAATTAAAGATGGTGCTACTAGCCCTAAATCGAACACAGATAATAATTATAACTGAGTGCAAATACGTGACAAAGGCTTAAGGGGGGTGACCTGTTTTTGTTCTGTCCTTTTCTATCTTTCTCTGGCTTGTATCCATTTGGCCCCATTCAGCCTACTGTTTTAAGACGTTTATCCCCATCCAGGTGTCAATTTTTTACTGGTGAGCGGTAGCGAGCCAGCATATTTTTTATTTTTGTTTGACAGCAGGCTAAATTTGTACATTTTCGATAGAAAAATTTCTCCGGCGAAGCCGGATTTCTTCATATAATGCTGGCTCGCTGTCGCTCGCCAGGAAGAAATCGACACCTAGATGGGGATAAACGTCTTAAAATAGTTGGCTGAATGGGGCCAAATGGATACAAGCTAAAGAAACAGAAAAAAGGACAGAAATAACAAAAAGCAGGTCACCCCCTTTAAATCCCACTCAATTTTAGAAGTATCAGTATGTGTTTCTGTATATTTTGATTATGAAGGCTTAGGGCTGTGACGTAAGTGCTGACGTTAGTGCTGACGTAAGTGCTGTTTAATACTATGACCGTCACAAATGACCGTAAGTTGTACAGTACAGTTTTATTTCTTTACGTTTGTGTGCATTATTATTGTATCTGAAAATATTTAAATCATCGGCAAGCTTAACAAATAAACATAAATAAAAATACGAAGACAAATTAATAAATAAACGATTCTATTAATTTCACACCAAACACCTCCCAATGAAATTAATGAAAGCATGTGATCCTCCCGGGATTCGAACCTGGGTCACCACATACAGATATCAAACACTCCAACCATTTACACCATCAAGACAGTTTTAATTACAGCACTTGACCACGATTCGTATCCATTTATCGAATACTGGATATTAAAGTGAGACAGACCGTTTTTCTGGACCCCCTTCTCCCTAATGTTTAGCCCCACTAGTTTTGAGATTAAAAGACGTTTGGCCCATTAGTTTGGCGATTTTAACACCTTTCGCCCCATTTTGTTGTAAATTTTAAGACCTTTCGTGCCATTTAGGTGTCGATTATTTCCTGGCGAGCGATAGCGAGCCTGCAATTTTAGGTGGAACCGGCCTTCGGCCGGTAAATTTTTCTACCGAAAAATTTAAAAATTTATCTTGAAGGGGGGTCTAGGGGGTGTTTTTCTAAGCTTGATGGAGGTCTAGGGAGGAAACTAAAAAAATATATGAATAAATGAATCAATAGACCAAACAAACGGTCAGTCTCCCCTTAATCTAATCATGTACTGCACCCAACTGCACTATGAATAGCCCAATGCTTAAACGAAAGCAAAGAATATTTTATAATATAAGTCCTGCCCGACTTGTCTTCACGATATTTCAATTAATTTACAGGGTCGTTGTCGCTTGTCCGGAAAATATAATCGATACCTGAATGGGGTGAAACGTCTTATAATCACCAAACTAGAGGGGCGCAACAAGGGTGGTATAAAAAAAATACCACTCTTGGGTTAAATAATATTATGTAGAGCAGTAATGGAATGGGTAAATAGGTTAGGAAATATGGTTGATTGGCAGGAAATAAGGAAGGGGAGAACGGGAGGGTAGGGAGGAAGAGAGGGAGGAAAAAGAGGAGGAGGGAGGAGGGGGATAAGGAGTGGAAGGGGAGGGGGACGGGAGGGGGACCAGGAGTAGAGGAGGAAGAAAGGGGACGAGAGGAGGAGGAGGGGGAGGCGGATGAAGAAGAGGGGGGGGGGGGGGGGAGACAAGGAGTCGAAGGGAAGGATGAGGAAGAGGGGGAGGGGGCCAAAGAGAGGAGGAGGACAAGGTGTCGAAGGGAAGGAGGAGGAAGAGGGGGAGGGGGCCAAAGAGAGGAGGGGGACAAGGTGTCGAAGGGAAGGAGGAGGAAGAGTGGGGGGGGGCCAAAGAGAGGAGGGGGACAGGGGGTCGAAGGGAGGGAGGAGGGAGTGTGGGAGGGGGCTAAAGAGAAGAGGGGGACAAGGTGTCGAAGGGAAGGAGGAGGAAGGGGGGGAGGGGGCCAAAGAGAGGAGGGGGACAAGGTGTCGAAGGGAAGGAGGAGGAAGAGGGGGAGGGGGCCAAAGAGAGGAGGGGACAAGGTGTCGAAGGGAAGAGGAAGAGTGGGAGGGGGCTAAAGAGAGGAGGGGGACAAGGTGTCGAAGGGAAGAGGGGGAGGGGGCCAAGGAGAGGAGGGGGGCAAGGTGTCGACGGGAGGAGGAGGAAGAGGGGGGGGGCCAAAGAGAGGAGGGGGACAAGGTGTCGAAGGGAAGGAGGAGGAAGAGGGGGAGGGGGCCAAGGTGTCGATTTGTTCCTGGCGAGCGATAGCGAGCCTGTAATTTCAGAAGGAACCGGCCTTTGGCCGGGACATTTTTCTACCGAAAAATGTACAAATTAATCTTGAAAGGGGGTCTAGGGAGTATCATTTTAAGCTTGATGGAGGTCTTGCGAGAAAATAGAAAAATAAAACAAATAAACAGTAGGCCAAAAACCAAGCACTACCCCCTTAATATGTTCCCATAATCAAGCACGGTATTTAATCTTCTGTTACAGCAAGTCTTTAATTAACCACTTGCGAGTTTCGTTCTACAAGGAAGTTGGAGCCGTGAACATCGATATTAAAGAGAAATGCAATAATAATGTAAGTTTCTGATGGATAAACAGTAGGTTGAATTGGGCTTTCATGTATTTATCAATGTACTACGACCGTATTTTAGTTGATAATTCTGCTCAATATCGATATCTAATAGCTCCAACTTCCTTATAGCCTGAAACTCGCGAGTGGTCAATTGCATGTTGGGGTGCTGTAGGGGGTTGGGGGGGGGGGGGGGGGGGGGTTCCTCATGTGCATCAGACTTGGGGGGGGGAGGGGAGGGGTGTAACATGTTCCTTCCGGGGCTGTTTGTGGAGCTTGGCCGACTTTCCAACACAACCTCATTCAGTGCCAGGGACGTTCTCTTTATCTTTTTATTCTTGCAACTGTTAGAGACGATTTTATTCAGCTTAGGAAGGACCTCTAGCAATATCAAGGCTTCAAACTATCTCAACCAACCCTTTTAGCTACGGTACCACAGATCCTTCTTAAGCTACACAATATCGTCTAAATACAGCTAGAGTAAAATATAGCACACGTCGCTGGTACTCAAAGGGTTAAGAAACTAATAAATAGATGTAAGTGCCAAAGTAAAAAAAAGCTCTTGATGGGAAGCGATAAGAGATAAACAAAGAGAATAAGGACAGAAGAGGATGACAATGAATGGCATAAGCAAAACAATATATGCAACGAATAGGAGAGAGAGAGAGAGAGAGAATAAGCAAAAAAATATATGCAACGAATAGGAGAGAGAGAGAGAGAGAGAGAGTAAGCAAAACAATATATGCAACGAAAAGGAGAGAGAGAGAATAAGCAAAACAATATATGCAACGAAAGGGAGAGAGAGAGAGAGTAAGCAAAACAATATATGCAACGAAGAGGAGAGAGAGAGAGAGAGAGAGGAGGTTGACTATACGGCAATACTTTATCGATCCAATCTATCCACTCAGCTTCTCCTCGCTCGCTGGCTTCTTCTTCTTCTTCTTCTTCTTCTTCTTCTTCTTCTTCTTCTTCTTCTATGACGTGAACGATTAGCAACTGTCCCCCCACCACACAAAGTATTTTATAATATTATTTCCTGCAGTTACGTTTGGCATTACCATATGTTGTTTGTTGTGTATAACTTAACAATTGTATTTGTTCAAGGACTAATGCATGGATACCCGCTCACTTGGATGTGTTACTCTCAGTTACTTGATCGTCAAGGGGAATCCACGCAATGCGAGCTAAGCTCATTATTATCGCGCCTCCTTAACCTGACAAGCGCGAAATAGACCTAGGGGCTAGGGTAGTTATTTGTGCATTTCTAGCCTTGGATTCTGACAGAATTAGTTATATTTACAATATAGAGCATTATTTGTTTTCGGTATGCTTTTATTTTACATATATGATGTATATATGAACCTTCAAGAGTGCTAAAATAAGTGGGAAAAGCATTTGGGAGGTGAAAAACGAAGATATTGGCCACCCGGTCATAATCTCAGGCGAGAGAGAGCCACAGGCAACCCTCCTCTCTCGCTGTCTGTGAGGTAACTGAGACGAGCGGGCAGTGTGGGCCGGTGTCTGGGTGTTGCATAACGATCTTTTCTGCAACCCACTTGTGCTACATTATCGCGGGAGAGAAAAATAACCGATAAATGATGATAATAAGAGGAAAAATAGGTGATAATTGAGGAGGGGAGGGAGGGGGGAATAAGGTGGGGAAGGAGGGGAGGGGGGTGGGTGAGATTTACATGGATGAGTACTGGAGGGGAATTATCTCACCTAGAGACAAATTCCTTTGTTTTGATAGGCCCTTTTTTTTTATGGAAGGCTTTTTTATGGTCTTGCTTCCGTGAGGCCTATCGCGTTCCCTATAGGAAGCCTTCCGTGAGGCCTATCGCGCTTGCCGGGTTAACTGGGAATGTATTGCGTGAAATGCATGTTAAGTGTTTTATGTACTGTTGGAATGGCTGTGGATGTGTGTGTAGTCTGTATTTTAGCCAATTGGCGACATCGGAAACGAAGGCTTAGGGTGGATCTGTATGGTACCATTCTCACTATAGACGGTACCGTCTCGCCCGAAGGCTTAGGTAGCCATCAGCTTAGGTGAACCATATGATACCCATCTCGCCTTGTACCATTTTTGCCAACCCCAGATGGGGTTGTGTGGGGTGTGGGGTGTGTGCACAGTACTGTATGCACAGTACATGTACAGTCAGTGTAAGAATGTTCGGATTTTATCCACATTGTAATTGTTTCTATGTTGATACCAAATGAAGATACTGACAAAGTTGTATATGCAGCCGTCCATTTGCTTTAAATAAATCCTTATTACAAACAATATGACGAACAGACAGTGACGATCACATAATCACCGCAACTGCGTTTGACGGATATAATTAGACTAATGACCAAATAACCTGATGCTGAGCAATGTGTAACATATTTTAACTTAGCTAAGATAACATATGCAATCCACTCAAACATTTAGAGTATATATAACGATGGAGATATAAAGCAAATAAAACACGTAATAAAGAAACTCTCATAGGAGTTGACGGGAAAAATATAAGTAAGATATAAAATAATACGGTGCCGTACATACAGAATTATATTTAAAAACAAAAGAGAAGATAGAACACTAGAACACGCACACGCACACACACACACACACACTCTCTCTCTCTCTCTCTCTCACACACACACACACAAAGGACAAAGTAAATATGAGAGCAGACTGCGGCAAGGACAACAGCTGGGTAAGAGGGTACAACAAGTACAATCATTACAGACAACCCAAGTAAACAATTATCGCGAAGTACGGTTGCGCTAATAAGTCATGTCCCAGCGGTCATTCCGTTTGGCTTTCTCTGTGCTGTCATGTCGGTTGCGCTAATAAGTCATGTCCCAGCGGTCATTACGTTTGGCTTTCTCTGTGCTGTCATGTCGGTTGCGCTAATAAGTCATGTCCCAGCGGTCATTACGTTTGGCTTTCTCTGTGCTGTCATGTCCCAGCTGTCATTACGTTTGGCTTTCTCTGTGCTGTCATGTCCCAGCTGCCATTACGTTTGGCTTTCTCTGTGCTGTCATGTCCCAGCTGTCATTACGTCTGGCTTTCTCTGTGCTGTCATGTCCCAGCTGTCATTACGTTTGGCTTTCTCTGTGCTGTCATGTCCCAGCTGTCATTACGTTTGGCTTTCTCTGTGCTGTCATGTCCCAGCTGGCATTACGTTTGGCTTTCTCTGTGCTGTCATGTACCAGCGGTCATTACGGTTGGCTTTCTCTGTGCTGTCATGTCCCAGCTGTCATTACGTTTGGCTTTCTCTGTGCTGTCATGTCCCAGCTGGCATTACGTTCGGCTTTCTCTGTGCTGTATTAATGTATGTCAGATGTTGAATAGGGTGGGTAAGTGTAGGAACATGTTTGTATATTTCACTCGATATAAAGAAATGAAGCTTAGATATTGCTGATACCAATTATTGATCAAAACATACTTGGTGCCGAAACATGACTTATTAACACGAGTGTACAATAATAACAACAAGAGGACCAAAAAGGGAAGGCCTGGTTCTCGGATACAACAAACACGATAATATTATATATGATAAAGCCACTGTCAAACGAGCGAAGTTTCCGGCAATTATTTTCCACGAGCAAGTTTTGTTCTAGGTATATTTCCGGACTTTGTTGCACTGGTATCGGTAACTAGAATGAAGGTAGAGTATGTTAGGCGGTTGAATTCAATATTGTAAGCTGCCAGATCATAATTGCCCGTAAAAATTGCTCGAAAACGGATCGTGTGACTCCGGCTTAAGAGAGCACACATTTACTTCTTAGACTTTTTACTGGTTAAAGTTAAGGGGACCGACACGCTTTTGTTTATTTCTTGGTAATATCCATTCGACCCCATTCAGCCTACTGATTTAAGACGTTTATCCTCACCCAGGTGTCGATTTACACATGGCGAGCGATAGCGAGCCAGCATATTTTGGATTAAGATTTAGACAGCTGACTTAATTTGTACATTTTTCGGTAGAAAAATGTATCCAAATATTAGCTACCACTACATAATGATCACACACACCCTCCCCCTCCCCCCCCCCCCCACACCCCCCACAATTCCTCTATACACTCTAGCATACAGCACATATTTCATTCGTTCATCCACACATATATAATCAATCAGTGCCTTTCGTCCCTGCACTGTCCCATCCCTCCTCCTCCACACCACTTTCCGTGTGTACCTGTGTATCATTATGTGTCGGAAGGTGTTGTCTATCCACAACCTCCTCCCCACACATACGTCCACAAGTGCACTACCATTCCCATTCACCTCTGACGGTACCCCCCTCCCACCACTCCATCAACTTTCCTATCACCCACCTTCCCATTCATATCCCCAATCAGAAATATTATTTTACTCTTGCCAAACTTATCCAGGCACGCCTCCACATTCGCCCAGAACTCCTCTTTCTCTCTTACAGTTGTATCCTCTGTCGGAGCATACACACACACAACCACCCACGTTTGTATTCCTACTTTCATTCTCACCCACACAATCCTTGCATCCACAGAACCATGTCTCTTACACGCTCCTTCCATTTGTTACTTACAAACAAACACACACCTTCTTTCGCTCCCTGACTCACTCCAGCACACACACTCATCCCACACTCCCACTCTGTCACACATGTACCGCTCCATTTGGTCTCAGTCATTCCGCATACATCCAGCCTGGCATTCACTAACACTTCGAAGACCTCTCTCTCTCTCTTTTGTGTCGTCATTCATGAGAGCGGTGGAAATGAGTTACTTGAGAAGTGAGTGCGGAGTTACATGGAGGGATAGACAGACGAATGAGGAAGTAAGGAAGAGGTGTGGTGTGGAGGTAGATGTGCTGGAAAGTGTGAAAAGGAACAACTTGAGATGGTTCGGCCATATGGAACGTATTAAAAGCGAGAGAATAACTAAGAGGGTGTACGAGAGCGAGGTGGAAGGACAGAGAGAGAGAGGTGCATCGAAGGAGAGGTGGAAGGATGGAATGAGGAAGTATATATGGATGAAGGCGGTGCTGGTTGAGAGGAGGGGCGTCGACTGACTGGGGACAGAGGTGCATGGGAGCGGTTCGTTCGTGGCCACCCCTTCGGGGATCACGGCGTCAGGCAATAGATAGATAGATATATATTCCACATTGTCTTGCTCCTTTAATTATATATAAAACCTGTAGCCTTAACCCTCGTCTAGCGGGGGGGGGTTTTGGGCTATTTTGGGCATATTCAGGCCCTCCTGAATGATCAATCAAGTAGGCCTATCTGCATGAAAAGAAATGTATTCAGCAAAAACTAGGCGATACAAGCTTCAAAATGAGACCAGAACGAGCTACGTAGCACTCGTCGTTTTGATGCAGTGGTACCACCAACATGGGAGTTTAGCGTATAGCGGCATATTTTTTCCAGCTACGCTCACTACTGGCTACACTGCCGGCCTCTCGAGAACAGAGGGAGCGTGAGTCAGTGGGCAGCGGTAAGCCCTGGGTGTCAGCCGTGTGGCCTGCTGCGCTCCCGGCCATTTGCACTCGATTTTAACCCTTTAAAAGCCTTAATAATGCTCCTAACTTGCTGCTTTTTAGATACGGACTTAAGTCGGGCCCCGCTCTTTAAGTGTTAAAGGTTCCCACGGAGAATACCAACAACTCTCAAAATTCATAACTGACTCGTAGCCCTTGCCAATATCTATTATAATAATTAATATATTCCTCGGGTGCCAAGACCAGGGTTACACTGTATACACCTAAAGGTAAATATTAGACCACCATAGATCAGTCAAAGAATGTAAACAATATGAGAGTGTTATGACGATACTCTAATTTCCAGTCGCACTTCGCAGGATTGAAACTCCTTCCATTCAAATTAGTTTGACTCGCTTCAACAATATGTTTGGTAGTCGTCCCTTAGCTCTCCTCCACTCAGGGTTGCTCGTTACGTGACCATCATTATGAGCATGGTCAACTTCCGGTTGACAAGCCACGTGACCATGGCTTGTGTAAGGATGTAAGAACTCTTTCCTAAAAACGAAACTAAATTATTAAATATTAGTGCCATTATGCATGTATTTTACTTCTTTAAAATGAAACTGAACGAGTATTTTTCCCCAACTTAGTGAATATTTGCAGAATATCGGTACGATATAAATGTGCTGGAACGCTAAGAATGAAATACAAATATAGACGGATATAGGGTACAGATTACTTGGTCTTCTTTCATCTGACAAACTTGGCCGGCTTTGGTCCATTGCGGGTTTTCTATCGGTTAGTAATGAGCGATGAAGCCAGGGATTTGTGCAGCTTTACAAGTGCGTCAACTCCGTGTACCTTGGGGGCGTAATGAAGCCAGGGATTTGTGCAGCTTTACAAGTGCGTCAACTCCGTGTACCTTGGGGGCGTAATGAAGCCAGGGATTTGTGCAGCTTTACAAGTGCGTCAACTCCGTGTACCTTAGGGGCGTAATGAAGCCAGGGATTTGTGCAGCTTTACAAGTGCGTCAACTCCGTGTACCTTAGGGGCGTAATGAAGCCAGGGATTTGTGCAGCTTTACAAGTGCGTCAACTCCGTGTACCTTGGGGGCGTAATGAAGCCAGGGATTTGCAGCTTTACAAGTGCGTCAACTCCGTGTACCTTGGGGGCGTAATGAAGCCAGGGATTTGTGCAGCTTTACAAGTGCGTCAACTCCGTGTACCTTGGGGGCGTAATGAAGCCAGGGATTTGTGCAGCTTTACAAGTGCGTCAACTCCGTGTACCTTGGGGGCGTAATGAAGCCAGGGATTTGTGCAGCTTTACAAGTGCGTCAACTCCGTGTACCTTAGGGGCGTAATGAAGCCAGGGATTTGTGCAGCTTTACAAGTGCGTCAACTCCGTGTACCTTAGGGGCGTAATGAAGCCAGGGATTTGTGCAGCTTTACAAGTGCGTCAACTCCGTGTACCTTGGGGGCGTAATGAAGCCAGGGATTTGTGCAGCTTTACAAGTGCGTCAACTCCGTGTACCTTGGGGGCGTAATGAAGCCAGGGATTTGTGCAGCTTTACAAGTGCGTCAACTCAGTGTACCTTAGGGGCGTAATGAAGCCAGGAATTTGTGCAGCTTTACAAGTGCGTCAACTCCGTGTACCTTAGGGGCGTAATGAAGCCAGGGATTTGTGCAGCTTTACAAGTGCGTCAACTCCGTGTACCTTGGGGGCGTAATGAAGCCAGGGATTTGTGCAGCTTTACAAGTGCGTCAACTCCGTGTACCTTAGGGGCGTAATGAAGACAGGGATTTGTGCAGCTTTACAAGTGCGTCAACTCCGTGTACCTTGGGGGCGTAATGAAGCCAGGGATTTGTGCAGCTTTACAAGTGCGTCAACTCCGTGTACCTTAGGGGCGTAATGAAGCCAGGGATTTGTGCAGCTTTACAAGTGCGTCAACTCCGTGTACCTTGGGGGCGTGATGATGTCATGTCTCAGCTGTCATTACGTTTGGCTCGCTCTTTGCTGTATTAATGTCTGTCAGATGTTGAATAGGGTGGGTAAGTGTAGGAACACAGTAATATATCTCACTCTAAACGACGAAATCATGTGTAAATATTGCTGATACCAATTATTGATCAAAACATAATTGGTGCCGAGACACCACTTATTAGGCCGACTGTACCTTGGGGCGTAATGATGCCTTAACCCCTTCTGTACCGGCGACGTCTTTTTGATCATATTCTAGCTCAATTTAGACGATTTTATGCAGCTTAGGAAGGATGTGTGGTAGTAAAAAGGGTTGAGTGAGATACTTCGAAGCCTGGTAATTGCTGGAGGCCCTTTCTAAACTGAATAAGATCGTCTATTAGTAGCCAGAATATTGTTTAAAGGACGTCGCCGGTAAAGAAGGAGTTAACCCTATCTGGTGGGAGGCGGGTTCTTTTTGGGAGCTTGTAATTTACGAGAAAAAACCCATACATATTTAGCATGAAGGGTGTCGGGAGGGGGGGTATAGTTTGGAGGGGGTCTATCTTGGGAGGTAGGGGGGTTTTAGTCTAGGGGGCAAACTAAAAATACATTGCTCGAAAATGATAAAAGCAATCGGAACCCTAAAATATTAATGAAACAAACTCTCCTAATAACCCCCAAGAAGTGGCATTTACCATAGATACAACGTTCTTATAATTATTACGTGTTTTCCTCTAACCAACTTCACCTCTAAACTCAATTAATGAAATCAACAAATACATGTGGCACTCCAAGGACTCGAACCCAGGATACTCGCATCAAAATTCCGCGCACTTATGCATTACGCATCAAGACAGTTAAAGGAATATGCACAAGCCTACGATTTACTATGCAGTTTCGAATCCTGCATATTAGAGTTGCATAACAGTGCTCGCGTACTTATGCCCTCTTCATAATAAAAGGCTTCATTTTTCACTAGAAAATTCCTCTTGAATTGCATGCTCGCTATTGCTATCGACACCTAAATGGCACGAATGGTCTAAAAGTTAACAATGAGATGGTGTGAAAAGTCCTAAAATCGCCTAACTAATGGGGCGAACGTCTCAAAATATCAAAACTAATGGGGCTAAACATGAGAGAGAAGGGGTGTTTCCAGAACAAAAATACCCCACCCCCCCTCAATGTCGTTCCCAGTCCATCAGTACACTCGGGTACCATAGTTTCTAGCCCACTCATAATACCCCCCCCCCCCCTCAATGTCGTTCCCAGTCCATCAGTACACTCGGATACCATAGTCTCCAGCCCACTCATAATACCCCCCCTCCCCCCTCAATGTCGTTCCCAGTCAATCAGTACACTCGGATACCATAGTCTCCAGCCCACTCATAATACCCCCCCCCCCTCAATGTCGTTCCCAGTCAATCAGTACACTCGGGTACCATAGTCTCCAGCCCACACATAATCCCCCCCCCCCACCCCGCCTGAATGTCGTTCCCAGTCCATCAGTACACGCGGGTACCATAGTTTCCAGCCCACTCATAATACCCACCCCCCACCCTCAATGTCGTTCCCAGTCATCAGTACACTCGGGTACCATAGTTCCAGCCCACTCATAACACCCCCCCCCCCCCCCTCAATGTCGTTCCCAGTCCATCAGTACACTCGGATACCATAGTTTCCAGCCCACTCATAATACCCCCCCCCCTCAATGTCGTTCCCAGTCCATCAGTACACTCGGGTGCCATAGTTTCCAGCCCACTCATAAATATTCGTACACTTCACCTATTTCTATTTATGGAAGTATATCTCTGGAAACGAATATATTTATATAATGTTCTATACATCAACTACAAGACTATAATATCTACTATTTATTGAAAAGCAATTTCTATCCAAAACTCAATCCATATAGTTATAATTGCATATAGTCAAACATAAGGAGTCCATGTATATTATGTATATAGTCAAACATAAGGAGTCCATGTATATTATGTATATAGTCAAACATAAGGAGTCCATGTATATTATGTATATAGTCAAACATAAGGAGTCCATGTATATTATGTATATAGTCAAACATAAGGAGTCCATGTATATTATGTATATAGTCAAACATAAGGAGTCCATGTATATTATGTATATAGTCAAACATAAGGAGTCCATGTATATTTATGAGTGAGCTAGATCCTTCCAGTACGGTACCAGCGACGTGTGTTATATTTTATTCTAGCTATATTTAGACGACATTATGCAGCTTGGGAACAAAATCTGTGGTAGTTAAAAGGGTTGGTTGAGATAGTTTGAAGCCTTGTTATTGCTAGAGGCCCTTCCTAAGCTGAATAATATCGTCTAATAGTTGCCAGAATATGATGAAAAGGACGTCCCTGGTAATGAACGGGATATTATAAACCTACAACACAATATTGGCATCGTTGTGGAGAGGTTATTGCGAGGTTATCTTGGTTCTCGAGTTCCTATGCCACTTAACACTAGCTGCTGCAACGGCTTGGGGGTTATTAGGAGATTATATTTATTTTTTATTGAGAGTTTTAATTGGTTTTGCCATTTTCGAACAATTTACGTTTTAGTTTACCCGATAGACTTGGAAAATGCCCCCCTTAAAAACAAATATATATTAAAAAAAAAAAAAAAAAAAAAAAAAAAAAAAAAATCCCCCACGGCTCCCTTCAAGCTAGATATGTACATTTTTCGGTAGAATTATTTCCCGGCCGAAGGACAGTCTTTTCAAAATTGCAGGCTTTATGATCGCCCAGGGAATATCGACACCTTATTGGGTCTTCTGAAGCGTCTTATAAACGCCAAACTAATGAGGTGAAACGTCTTAAAATCATCAAATTAATGGAGTAAAACAGGGAGGCTCCAAATAGACCAACCCTGCACCAGATAAGGTTAATCATCATTCACTATAGATTCTACTCAAATATTGACCTGTTTAGATTCTACTCAAATATTGACCTGTTTAGATTCTACTCAAATATTGACCTGTTTAGATTCTACTCAAATATTGACCTGTTTAGATTCTACTCAAATATTGACCTGTTTAGATTCTACTCAAATATTGACCTGTTTAGATTCTACTCAAATATTGACCTGTTTAGATTCTACTCAAATATTGACCTGTTTAGATTCTACTCAAATATTGACCTGTTTAGATTCTACTCAAATATTGACCTGTTTAGATTCTACTCAAATATTGACCTGTTTAGACGGTACCGATTGGTGTCCTTATGAGAGCTGGCCCATCGTGCAAGTATGGGAGCTGAGGTCACGTTTTAGCGATCATGTTGGCTACTTTATTACCATCCCTTTCTTAGACTATATTTCTCATTATTTTATTGACCCTGTAATGGTTTAGATGTTTATGTTCTGGGTGTGGTGTCTCGAGTTTGAATCCCGGGAGGACCATATGCTTTCATTAGTTTATTTAAGTGCATTGGGGTTTGTAATTGATGATTAATGTTAAGAACGGGGTGTTACTTAAGCCTATCATTGCCCGATTTGGGATATTTATTCTCTCGTTTATCATGAACTATATTCTACACCTTTCTCTAATACGTCTCTATAATAAAAATCCGTATTATCTGTCTCGCTATATATATATTTGCTTGTTCACAAACGTATTCACCATTATTCACCATTATTCTCCTGATATATCAAGTGTCTCAACTGTCTCTCATAATGTATCATATTTCTTTTCATTTTACTTTTGTTATTTTTGAGAGAGAGAGAGAGAGAGAGAGAGAGAGAGAGAGAGAGAGAGAGAGAGAGAGAGAGAGAGAGAGAGAGAGAGAGAGAGAGAGAGAGAGAGAGAGAGAGAGAGAGAGAGAGAGAGAGAGAGAGAGAGAGAGAGAGAGACACTACTAACTTCGAGCGGAGATGAGTGTTAGAGGGGAAGACTCCAAAATTGACGGCAGTAAACATCAGTAAATTGTGGTGGTAGGGGGGAGGGGGGGGGGGGGGATGTTGTAGTGGTGATGATGGACTGGGGGTAATATAGGTAGCGCCATAAAACTTGACAATAACCTGGACCCCTTAACTTCTTATAACTCAAAATTAATGAAAGTAATCGGGCTGACATTTTTATCATTTGGGAAGAGTCCACCAGGTAATAGGTGTGGATATTTACAGCCAGTTTGCTCAAGGTCCTTTTGAGTTACAAAGAGGTCAGGGATCGAGATTATTGTCAAGTTCGTTGGCGCTACCTAGTGATGATGGGGATAGTGGTGATAGTTATGCTAGTGGTGATGGTGGGGGTGGTGGTGGACATAGGGGGTAGGGGGGGATGTTGTAGTGGTGATGATGGACTGGGGGTAATAGTGATGATGGGGATAGTGGTGATAGCTATATTAGTGGTGATGGTGGTGGTGGTAGTAGGGGTGATGGTGGACATGGGGGGAAGGGGGTGTTGTATTGGTGATGATGGACATGGGGATAATAGTGATGATGGGGGTAGTGGTGATAGCTATATTAGTGGTGATGGTGGTGATAGTAGTGGGGGTGGTGGTGGACATGGGGGGAAGGGGGGAGTGTTGTAGTGGTGATGATGGTCATGAGGTAGTAGTAATGGTAGTGGTGATAGCTATATTAGTGGTGATAATGGTGGTGATAGTGTGGGTGATGGTGGACATAGGGGGCAAAAGGTGTTAAAATCGCCAAACTAATGGGCCGAACGTCTTATAATCTCAAAATAAATGGGGCTTAACACGAGGGAGAAAAGGTGGTGGAATATGCTAGGTGGTTGGTGACTACAGGTGACTTTGATATATAGGTGACGGTAGGTTAGCTCTACAGGTGACAAGTTGTAGTGAAGATTATATGATGACAACATGAGAGAGAGGGAAAGGGGAGTGAGTGAGTGAGTGTGTGTAATTGTGAGTATGTATGTATGTATGTATGTATGTATGTATGTATGTATGTATGTATGTATGTATGTGTGTGTGTGTGTGTGTGTGTGTGTGTGTTTAAAAAAGAGGGTGTGGGGGAGGGGAGGAGCCTGGGAGCGGATATTGAGTGATGATGGGGAGGGAGTAATGGGGCGAGGTGGGCGTCTTCAGGAAAACTCACTCTCGCTCTCACTTTCACTCTCTCTCTATCTCTGACAGAAGAAAAGGAGAAAAAGAACGGAGCGGAGTTACAAGGAATAGTTACCATCTCGAAGATTTAGCTTTCAATTCCAGTGAGATTGGTTACTTGAAGTGGAAAGATATACTGCATATTGTGCACACCATTACACTTATTACTGAGTGTGCAACATACTGTAGACTCTCACCTTGAACTCCTCTACTGAAGAACTATTTACAACTTCTGAGAGAGGTTCGTTTCAATTAATCTATTTTTTATTAATTTCACCACACCACCAAATACCTCCAATGAAATTAATGAAAGCATATAAATTATGTGATCCACCGGGATTCGAACCTGGGTTATCACACACAGATTTTTAGACACCTTAACCATTACACCACCAGATCTTCTAGTTATATGAACAAGTTTGTCCATACACTAGTGCTGAACCACTTACATTCTAACTTCCAGCCCTGGTTGCGAGTTGTATTCCTATTAAGAGTAAACATTTGGTATTATCCACGTTGTAAAACCCATCAAGTATTTCAGAGACTTCAATTAATTGACCTAGTACGTTAACAAAAAGAGACCAAGACCTCTAAATAGCCTTTCTTATCGATGGAATAGCTATGTAGCCCTGGCTTGGACTTATTCACGTCGCTCTATATCTGTCCCGAGTGCTGGAGACCAGAATTTAACAGCATATTCTAAAAGACGCCACATCGAAGCATTGTAGAGTGTAAGGACTATCGCCTTATTTTGATTAATGTCTCTTAACCCTTTGAGTACCAGCGATGTATGTTATATTGCATGCTAACTCTATTTTGGCGATAGTATGCATCTTAGGAAGGATCTGTGGTAGTTAAAAGGGTTGGTTGAGACATATTGAAGCCTTATTATTGCTAAAGGTCCTCCATAAACTACATAAAATCGTCTAATAGTTGCCAGAATATGATAAAAAGGACGTCTCTGGTACTGTACGGGTTAAGGGGGCAGTGCTTGTTTTTTGGTCTATATACTGTATTTATTTAGTTATTTATTTGAGTTTCCTCGCTAGAACTCCATCAAGCTTAGAAAAACACCACCACGACCCCCTTTCAAGATAAATTTGTAAATTTTTTCGATAGAAAAAGTTCTCGGCCGAAGGCCGGTTCCTTCTAAAATTAGAGGCTCGCTGTCGCTCAAAAGGAAATAATCGACACCTAAAGGGCACGAAAGGTCTTAATATTGACAAACAAATGAGTCGAAAGGTCTCAAAATCGCCAAACTAACGGAACGAACGTCTTAAAACCTCAATACTAATATGCTAAACATGAGGGAGAAGGGGGTCCAGAAAAAGCGAGAAGTACCCCCTTAAAATACCTTAATAATCTCTGGCCTTTCTTCTCTTCTTCAAATCACTGTTTGGTAAACTTTAGATCACTGCTAATCAGAACATTCAAATCCTTTTCCAAGCCAGTCACTTCTAGAGTCTAAATGAATAATCTGATTTGGGATTTGATGGGCCAATATGCATCACCTTGCACTTATCCAAATTTAGTGGCATCTGCCATGTCTCGGACTATTCACCCAATCTGTTAAGATCCTTGCTAAGTTGTTCAAGAACTGAAGAGAAGGGGGGATAAGGCATTGGAGAAAGTGCAAGGAGAAAGGTAAGACAGAAAGGAAAAATAATAAAGAATAACAGATAAATAACATAGAAGAAAGGGAACACAATGATATGAGAAGGGGAAATATAGAACATAGATAGATATATACTGTAGATAGATATATGAATAGATAAATATATAATGCAAGACAACAGGGGAAGGGGGCGAAACATAACCATGAGAAACTACAAAACTTTACAAAACAAGAGTAAACTTACCCTAAACAGATATAGAAAACACTCACAATACACCACGGTATAGTCAACGGAAAAGTAAGAACACGCTCTTTACCTGAAATAATAAGAAAAACAATATAAGCAAACAGTTATTACAAAATCACACAATAATACAAACATAATAGTATATTCATCTACCACCTTTGTTCAAAAATATTCCAACCAACAAATACAGAATAATCATCAGCCTGTACGATCGACATATCAGTTATATGGGAAGATTAACACAGACAGTTCGTAACATCTTGTCTCTCATTCAAAACATTAACCCGTCCACTTGCTGGCAACTGCCTAGGCCAACCCGCGCGGCGTTGGCGGGCCTCGTCCTTCACTCGGCAATTTACTAAATATCTTGCGAGTGTAAAGACGATGGCGGACTGCGCTGCATTCTAGCCATATTAATAGTATTTCTCAGGCTGTGGCTAAAATACTAGACTCTGATGAAAACCAAGACAGTGCCTCTGATTCATCAGATGAATATATGACAACCAGGGAGGAGATAGGACATTGAAGAGCCGATTGTCCCTTAGTCTCGTCAGGGGAGTGTGGAGTAGGTGTTACTGTACCTGAACCACCTCCTACTGATTTACACGACCCTTCATTGCCCTCTGATGACTCTGAGGAAGAAGTGGAAGATGCCGATGACCCTATGACCTTTATACACGTGCAAGGGCAGCCGCAGCAGAGGCAGAAAAGAGCCACACAAAGTGATGATAGTGAGGGCCATGATGCTGCCGTTTCTCCTCCTTGCCTACATTGCCACCAATACCAACCATCTCCTTGAAAAAAGGTACCATACCTCTCGCACCTTCTATGGGCAACCCAAGGGCTCTCCTCTACCACAGGGGCAGGAAGAGGAAAGTGAAGAAGTGAGAGTGAGTTTGTGAGAACGCCACCACGTGCTGGCACTCACGCCGCCTCTACACAACACCACCACGCGTATCTCCCTCCCGTGACTCATCACCAACACGTGCCTCACCACCACCATCAAAACCTGGTTCTCTGCCTTACACACCCACCACAACACTTCCACCACTTTCGTTACCACAGGCAGGGCCCTCTCATTGCAACGATACTCCATCACCACCTTCATCGCCGCCGCCTGAGCCTTCTTTTCGCCCCGACACTCCATCACCACCTTCATTGCCGCCATGGGCTTTCCATCGCTCTGACACTGCCAGACGCTCTGTCGCCCAATGGCGTGGGCGTGTTGTAGCACGTGGGCGTGCCACCCACCGGCCGTGTATCGAGGAGGGTGTCCCTAATATGTCCCCCTAGGCCCGACTCTACCTCACGTTCTAGGTCGAGGTCGAGATCCAGGTCAAGATCAAGGGGAACAACACCATCCGCGCCTTCTGCAGGAGATCGTCTGTCTGAGGATGAGAGTGAGGGGGAATCCCACCCAAGGCTGCAGGCTTGGGACTGGGTTGATGGCTTATGATTTTAGGGGCAAAAGGAAAGCAGGCCCCAGCATCCCCAACATCCACAGGCGTGCCACCAGACTGGACATCTTCCTGTAGTTTTGCACTGCAAACCTGATGTCCATAATTGTAAATCAGAGCAACTGGTACAATTATTACTATATGGGTGCCAGAACACAGACCTCACACTCCGCCCGCCTCAAGTGGTATGACGTCACGGCCTCGGAGATGTACTGCTTCTTGGCTATCGTCATCCTGATGGGTTGTGACGAAGATGTTTTCCATCAAGAAGTACGGATCCTCTGACCCTCTGATTGGCACCCATATATTCGGCAAAATAATGAGCTTAAATAGATTCACTGCCATAATGGATAACCTACACTTCACTGACCGTCTGAATAGTCATAGGGATATAGTAGAGCAAGGCACAGGTAGTATAGACTCCAAGGAAAGAATTAGGCCTATTTTTGAATACCTGAAAGTAAATTTTACTGCCGCATTCAGACTGTACCAGAAGCTTATTATTGACGAAAGCTTGGTGTTGTGGAGGGGAAACATTGGCGTGCGTCATCGGTACGATCTGAAGTTGTTTATAATGTGCGACTGCTGCACTGGCTACAATCAGGACATGATTCTTGAAATGGGTGACAAAATTGAGTTGCTGCCTGCAGCATCAGAAGAAACTGTATCTTCATGCCCCCTCTGCCAAACAGGAGAGAAGCAGGCTCGGTCATCTACCTGAAGGCCAACAATGTCTTCCTGTTATCCTGGATGGACAACAGAGATGTTAACATCCTCACCACCTGCCTTCGAACCCGCCCGTGCAACAGGTGAACGTGTACAGAAACCTGTTGCAGTCATTGACTACAACCTGCACATGAGGCTGGTAGACAAGTCTGATGAGGTAATTTCTTCAGTCGATGAGGTGGTACATGAAACTATTTTTTCATCTCCTCGACATGACACTGTACAAGTGTCATATTTTGTACATGGAAGTAACAGGTGAACGTGAAACGATGGAGAATTACGGTACTGCATCGAGCTGGCACGAGAGAAAAATATGACAGGACCCAGAAAACAGCAAAGACCAGCACATCGTCAGCCTGCAGCAGAGAGAATTGCAAGGTTGACAGAACGCCACTTTTTTCACATTCCTCCAACACCTGCGAAGGAGAGACCCTGTAGGCAGTGGAACATGTACCACAACATGACACGCAGGACCCCGAGACGGAAGGAGACCAGGACCTACTGCCCACAATGTTATCTAGGACTGTGTTTTCCTCAATGTTTTGAAGACTATCACACTCTAGAACACTTCTAAGCACATTGAGTGTAGGGAATGCGATAAAATCCGCTAAATATATGTAAATAATAATGAGTAACAATCTATAAAATAAACTAAGTGTAAATATTTATTGACGTACAAAAACTAATTGGCGAACAGTATTTTTATAACTGAAAGGGACTCCTAAATATTGAGTAAGAAACTAAAAAATAAACCAAGTATAAATAGTTATTGACGTACATAAACAGTGTCGAACACAAATTATACAAGTGAAATTGACACTCCATATTATGTAGGCTACAGTATAACAGTGTCGGACACGAATTTAACAATATAAGGTGGAATATACATACAAAACAGTAACGGAGAGCGAGAGTGAGCAAGCGTCTGGGGCAAAATGACACGTGTGCGTGCGTACATGTGTGTAGGCCTATAGTTTTGACAGAGCTGGTGGCAACCAAGTAAACATTACTAATACATTAATCAGAACAATATACCTACACTCACAAACATTATAAGTGCTACATAATGTATGCTCTACGTATTGTGGTGCCACATAAGACTATCAGGTTGAGTCACAAACACCGCCTCTCGCTCGCCTATGATGTAGACGTGGCAACGTTGTGCCTGCTGGGCGGGCGGCAGGAGGCGGTTGTATTGAAGCTGCGGCAGCTATTTATATGCCCGAGGAGAGCACCCCCCCCCCCCCCCCCCACCCACCCACCCACACACACACACACACACACACACCTTTTTGGACACCTAAATGGGCATGGTGAGTACTCTTATGCATGTTTTGTGTATAAGATCTTTCTATGATTGGAGGAAAAAAAATGCCAAAAGTTGCTGGGCCTGATTGTTACATAGTTACTTTTTGGACAGGGCTCGACGGGTTAACTTAGTATCCTCTCTTAACATTATACAAGAGTACTTCTCAACCAAACTGAACGTATGCTATCAAAATTATGGATTGGCAGAGCGAGAGAGAGAGAAGGGGGGGGGGGGAGTGGAAGAAGAGGGAAGAGAAGAGGGAGAAAGAATGAACAGGAAGAGATGACAGGATTAAGAGAAAAAGATTAGAAGAGTAGGATAAGATATGTGAGGACGGAGAGAGGAAAAGCAGTAGGGGTGAAGGAGGAGGAGGCGGAGGAGAGCTGTGAGGATGGACAGTAGGGGTGAAAAAGGAGCACAAGAGGAGGAGAGATGTTAGGACTACGAGAGGATCAAAAAGTAAGGGATAATGATGAAGAGAAATTGCAGATATGGAAAGGAAGGAAGAGGAAAAGGAGATCTGAGAGGACTAAGGGAGGATGGGAAGTAGAGGAAAAGGAGGAAGAGATATGAAGAGGACTAAGAGATGACGGGAAATAGAAGACAATGAGGAGGAAGAAGAAAGGCAGATAAGGGAAGGAAGAGTGAGGGGAAATAGAAGACAATGAGGAGGAAGAAGAAAGGCAGATAAGGGAAGGAAGAGTGAGGGGAAATAGAAGACAATGAGGAGGAAGAAGAAAGGCAGATAAGGGAAGGAAGAGTGAGGGGAAATGAAATAGAAGAGGATGAGGAGATATGAGAGGAGAAGGAGATATACCAGGACTAAGAGAAGAAGAGAAGTAAAGGAGGAAAGAAAGGAAGAAGAAAAGATAAGGGCAGGAAGAGCGAGGAGGGACATGTAATGAGGAAATAGTGAATCAAGTTACGAAGTTGGCCAAGGGGAAGGAAAGGGAAAGGTTTATTATGGGAAAGGAGAGCAAGGACAGGTAGAGGTAAGAGAGAGAGAGAGAGAGAGAGAGAGAGAGAAAGAAAAAAAAAGAGATTGAGAGAGACCTTATGATATGTAAACAATGATGCACGTTAACTACAAAACAGCAGAGAGAGAGAGAGAAAGAGATAGAGAGAGAGAGAAACCTTAGGATATGTAACAATGATGCACGTTAACTACAAAAACAGCAACACACCCGACTCCTCCTAAAACCGTCTATTACCACCGAGGAGAAGCAGCAAACAAAGTATGGGGCAGGCTACGAGACAGTAATAACGTAAATTGTGAATCACAGATGTACAGTTGCGGTCATTAAATCGGATTCATACACTTTCGAAGCGTTTTCAGGCCAAACTGAATCTTCTTACTAATTCTTTGCCTGATATGAATGTATATCGGAGGATCCTTTAAACATTTTGAGGCTTCAAAATGCATCAGAATTAATAACCAGACTATACAACACACGTGGTTCCCCTGAAGCCTCAAAACTCCATCATTTCACCCCAATACGGTACATAAAGTATAACAATAACACTACCAACTAGAGGGGCACTCGGTAGAGCGTGTCCGCCTACGCTGGCTGAGACCTCAGTTTGCCTCAGTGCACGGACGGACGTGCTGACGGTCGGAGGTGGGCCCCTCGCGATCCCGCCCACTGACACTCGATTTCTACGGCTTTTACAGGCTTTTAAAGCCTGTAAATTGCCAAAACGTAGTCCCGCAGCCATTGGGTTAACATTATTCTTCTAGATCTAAGTTACAGGATATGATCTGGATCGCCTCCTAAATTAAACCACATCTTCCTTGGCGCATATCCATTCTAACCAACACATTTCGTGGAAATCAGTTCATAACTTTGTGAAATACTTTGTTTACAGAAAAACAGAGAGACAAATGGAGGTGAAAACATAACCTCCGTCCAACTTAGTTGGCAGAGGCAACAATAACAATAGCCTACTAATTATGTTGACAACTACAATAATTTAAAAAAAAATACCAAGAAATACACGAACAATACACTAGTTTACCTTAGATAATATTTTCAACTAGAGGGGCTCAGGGGAGCGCATACCTCCGCGCTTGCCACATTTCCAATTTGCCTACCATATGTCCTGAACATCGGTTATTAACTTTCTTAGATATATTGTTTACAGACAGGAGACACACGAAGGCAAAAATATAACCTCCTCCAACTTCGTAGGCGGAGGTAAAAATCACAAAAAGTATGAGTCAACCTAGACATGCGAACCACGTTAATCTTGCACCGAGTCAACTGGGGACATCCCGTGATGCATTGCCTAGGTTTGCACTCATGAAACCAACATCGAATTAAAACAGAACACAACGAGAGGGACACTCGGTAGAACGCATACCTTCGCCTACGTTGGTTGGTTCTTTACCATTAATATCGTAGAACTACATTTTCTTTTGAATCTGGGTTCCATAATAAGATCCGGATCGCATCCTAAATTGAATCACTTCTTCCTTGGCAGATATCCTATCTGCCAACCAAATTTAGCAAAAATCAATCATAACTTCTCGAGATATATCCACCAAATTTCGTGAAAATGTACGGATCCAAGCCTCCTAAATTGAATCACTTCTTCCTTGGCGCATATCCTATTTGCCCACTAAATTTCGTAAAAATCTCTGGATCACCTCTTAAATTGAATAACTTCTTTCTTGGCGCATATCCTATCTGCCCACCAAATTTCGTGAAAATCGGTTAATAGCTTTGTGAGATGTGTCCACCAAATTTCGTGAAAATCACCGCATGGCCTCCTAAATTGAATGCCTGCTTCCTTGGCGCATTTCCTATCTGACCACCAAATATCGTGAAAATCGGTTCATAACTTTGTGAGATATCTTGTTTACAGACAAGCAGACAGACAAACGGAGGCGAAAACATAATTTCCAACTAACTTCGTTGACAGAGTTTACTTAAAACAAAATAAACTATACCCATTTTTCTCTCTCGTCTATTGATTTAAGTTTCACCCTCTATTTCCGCCTTACTAACCCCCTTCCTTCCCCCCTAACCACCTGATTATTTAATGAGAGAGAGAGAGAGAGAGAGAGAGAGAGAGAGTACAAAGGAGTACAAAGGAGTACAAAGGAAATCAAGCAACAACAGATCTAGTGACCCTTCTAGGTTGCTTGTCCTCCAAAACACTGAGGATCAAGTGTCCAAACAGTGGTTTAGAGTGGGTAAGGGAACATTGGAAAGGGAACTACTGCCCTGCCACTAACGTGGCAGGACTAGGAAGTTAGTAGGGGACAGATGGGTTAGTAACTGAGGGGAGGATAAAGTTATTCATTTACAAACGCAGTCAGTCGCGGGTTTGATGCGAGATATTTGTCTAGGCGGAATTTAAATGAATCAACGGTGCTGCAGTCTATAACGTCTCGGGGAAGCCCATTCCACAAGTTGACAACTCGATTGAAGAAGAAATTCTTAGATTCGTGCGAGTTAAAAGATTTACCAATAATTTTGCAACCGTTTCCCCGCGTGTAATTAGATTGGTCGATAGTGAAGTACTTACTACAGTTCATATTGTCGATGCCTTTGATGATTTTGAACACTTGAATTAAGTCGCCTCTTAATCTGCGCTGGGTTAAAGGAAATAGATTTAATTCTCTAAGACGCTCTTCGTATGGTTTGTTCTTTAGGCTAGGTATCATTTTGGTAACTCTACGTTGAACTCGTTCTAGCTTGTTTATATCTTTTTGGTAATAAGGGCACCAGGATTGAACGCAGTATTCCAGAAGAGGGCGGACTAAGGAATTGTAAAGGGTTAGGATAACTTCTTTGGATTTATGCTCAAATGACCTGCCTATAAAGCCAATTATTTTGTTGCCTTCTTAACAACTTCTGAACATTGTTGACTCGGTTTTAGGTTACTCGATATTGTTACTCCCAGATCAGTTTCTCTGTTTACATTCTTAAGCGGAGTGCCATTCATCGAATAGTTTGCTTTCTCATTTAGGTATCCGACATGTAGTACTTTACATTTATCCGCATTGAAACTCATTTGCCAAATTTGGGCCCAACATGACAATTTATCTAGATTGTGTTGCATATCGTCAACTTGTTCTTTTGAGAGTACGCTATTTGCAATTTTTGTATCGTCAGCAAATTTTGAGATTGTGCAGGTGAGACCCTCATCTATGTCGTTGATGTAAATTAGAAAGAGAATTGGTCCTAGTACCGATCCCTGGGGTACCCCGCTACTTACATTGGTCCATTTAGATGCCTTACCGTTTATGACTACCCTTTGCTTTCTGTTGCTGAGCCAATTTTCTATCCATTTCAACACACCGTCTTGTATTCCATGCGCTTTTAGTTTTAGCAGTAAACGTTTGTGGGGAACTTTGTCAAAGGCCTTTTGAAAATCAAGGTATATAATATCTACAGCTTTACTCTCATCGTAGAGGTTGAGGATATCGTGGAAGAAGTCTAAGAGGTTTGTTAAACAGGAACGTTTTTTACGAAAGCCGTGTTGAGTATCTTTAAGTATGTTATTTTCCTCCAAGTGATTTACGAGTCTGTCTCGTATGACCGTTTCTAGCATTTTACATACAACTGAGGTTAAGCTAATTGGACGATAGTTACTGGGTAGGGATTTGCTGCCTTTTTTGAATATCGGTGTTACGTTGGCTAGCTTCCACTGATCAGGCATAGTTCCAGACTGCAAGGATTTATTGAATAGTAATGTCAGTGGTTTGGAGAGCTCATTCTTAGCTTCCTTTAGAACTCTAGGCGAGATTGTATCAGGTCCTGGCGTTTTATTTACCTTGAGTTTATCTAAACAATTCAATACTTCTCTCTCTGTAACGGTGATATTGCTTAGAACATCTGAATTATCAATCTGAATCGGCGATGGTGTAGGGATATCACTGAGGTCTTCTGTTGTAAAAACTGATGCAAAGAAGGTATTGAGGGCATTACTCATTTGTACTTCGTCTTTGGTGTATTCTCCTTTTTCATCGACTAACGGTCCAACAGTTGAAGTAACTACTTTTTTCTTTCTGATATAACTAGAATTCTTTCGGGTTTGTTTTACTTTGATTCGCAATATGTAACTCTAAGGTCTTTTTACTTTGCTTAATTAACTTTTTGGCTTTGCGTCTTAGCTCTACAAATTTCACCCGTTCTTCGTCATTTTGTGAGGATTTTAATCTATCATTAGCACATTTTTTAGCAAGCAGGCAGTTTGAAATATCTTTATTCCACCATTTGGGCTTATTATTATGGCCTGGACGCCGTATTTTCGATGGTATGCAGTCTTGCACTGCTTTTAGGTAAGTGGTTTCGAATAAGTAAGAGAGAGAGAGAGAGAGAGAGAGAGAGAGAGAATGAGAGAGAAAGAGAATGAGAGAGAGAGAGAGCTTACCTACTCCAAAGAAGTATCATATACCGGTACTGTACAACATTATGCTAACAACCAATAGAATACATTATTATATTTTACATTGAATGGAAATACTATTGCTCGGTCATAAGCTATCATGTCCCATAATACAACTTCCATGTTTTTAAGTCCTAAGAGCACTTATAAATTCTATATTCTGACTTACAGTAAAAGAAATAAGGTGTAAGCCACTTGAGCATTAAGAAAAACTACCGGTATTTTTTTGTCTACGTGGATGAGGGAGACAAAAGGCAGAGCTGCCTGTGACAAGTGCCTCCCCCAGAGTTGAAAGCAGGTAGGGACGAAAAACCTCAAGCAAGACCGAGTAAACCCAAGTGAGGACGAGCAAACTACCGAGCCAGACTCAGCTGGTAGAGACGAATACTGTTTTTGTTTTGTGATAGAAAGAAGTGTGGTGCTTGTTTAGTGTAGTGAAGTAGATAGCAGGAGGTGTTTGTGAGAGCCAGCTGGATCACTCTGTGTAGGTGAGGCACAAACAGAAACAGTAAGGGAAGCCAGACAAATGAAACAAGAGTTCCAGCAACTCCTTATCATATGCCTATAGGCCTCCCCTGGGTATTGCCTTGTTCGATTGGTGCCTGGAATCTCCCTATCCGTTATCTGTTATAGAGATCGCCACCTGTAAGTGGCGCCGATTAGCACGTCACCCATCGGTAATTTGTTTAGGGTTTATTCCCCTAGATGGGTTGCCCGCCAAGGCTATCGAGTCCCATCCACCCGGGAACACCCATTTCAGATACCAGGGGGACTGCTATCACCAGAGACACCTTCTTTAGGTTAAGGGGACAGGGGCCGCTTTTCTGGTTCCCCTTCTTCCTCACGCTTAGCCCCATTAGTTTTCAGATTTTATGACGTTCGGCCCATTAGTTTGTCGATTTTAAGACCTTTCGCCCCATTTCTTTTTCAATTTTAAGACCTTTCGTGCCATTTAGGCGTCGATATTTTTTCCTGGCGAGCGATAGCGAGCCTGTAATTTTAAGAGTAACCGGCCTTCGGCTGGGACATTTTTCTACCGAAAAATTTACAAATTTTTCTTGTAGGGGGTCTAAGGGGTGGTTTTCTAAGCTTGATGGAGGTCTAGCAAGGAAACTAAAAGATAATGGAGTACATTAATTGATAGACCAAAAAACGGGCCCATCTCCCCTTAAATGTACGTTGAAGATACTATTGCCAACTATACCCGGTTTTATTTCATCTGGCGGGGAATTGCCGAGTCCCCGTCTTGATTATTCAGCTATTACGAGGATTTATTGCCGAAATATGATGTTAATTATGAAAACTTTGCATAATCATGACTCGGAGACATAGTAGTTTCATATTATTCCATTATTTATCGAGAAATCAGTTGCCAAGGGATTCAATTTACCGTCAGCTGGCATAAAACCGACTATGGGTAAAAATACAACTGACTCACACCAAAATACAACTGACTCACACCAAAATACAACTGACTCACACCAAAATACAACTGACTCACACCAAAATACAACTGACTCACACCAAAATACAACTGACTCACACCAAAATACAACTGACTCCAACACCAAAATACAACTGACTCACACCAAAATACAACTGACTCACACCAAAATACAACTGACTCACACCAAAATACAACTGACTCACACCAAAATCGATATACAAATCAGACTATACGAGAACAATAATTCATGAATTTACCATACTGAACATTCCCTAGGCTCCCATTACAGTACGGGAGGCGACCACTAGGGAACCTGTAAAGTAAGATGGGCCAATTTGCATCCGTTAGCATATATGAGGACTGAAGCCGGGTGGGGGACGAGCTGGGGGGTGTAACGTGATTCATCAACTGTCAGGCGACGCTAGATCCAGAGCCATACAGTTAATAGGTGACATCCAGAGCCATACAGTTAATAGGTGACATCCAGAGCCATACAGTTAACAGGTGACATCCAGAGCCATACAGTTAATAGGTGACATCCAGAGCCATACAGTTAACAGGTGACATCCAGAGCCATACAGTTAATAGGTGACATCCAGAGCCATACAGTTAATAGGTGACATCCAGAGCCATGCAGTTAACAGGTGACATCCAGAGCCATACAGATAATAGGTGACATCCAGAGCCATACAGTTAATAGGTGACATCCAGAGACATACAGTTAATAGGTGACATCCAGACCCATACAGTTAATAGGTGACATCCAGAGCCATACAGTTAACAGGTGACATCCAGAGCCATACAGTTAACAGGTGACATCCAGAGCCAGACAGTTAATAGGTGACATCCAGAGCCATACAGTTAATAGGTGACATCCAGAGACATACAGTTAACAGGTGACATCCAGAGCCATACAGTTAACAGGTGACATCCAGAGCCATACAGTTAACAGGTGACATCCAGAGCCATACAGTTAACAGGTGACATCCAGAGCCATACAGTTAACAGGTGACATCCAGAGCCATACAGTTAACAGGTGACATCCAGAGCCATACAGTTAATAGGGGACATCCAGAGCCATACAGTTAACAGGTGACATCCAGAGCCATACAGTTAACAGGTGACATCCAGAGCCATACAGTTAATAGGTGACATCCAGAGCCATACAGTTAATAGGTGACATCCAGAGCCATACAGTTAACAGGTGACATCCAGAGCCATACAGTTAATAGGTGACATCCAGACCCATACAGTTAATAGGTGACATCCAGAGCCATACAGTTAACAGGTGACATCCAGAGCCATACAGTTAACAGGTGACATCCTGAGCCAGACAGTTAATAGGGGACATCCAGAGCCATACAGTTAATAGGTGACATCCAGAGCCAGACAGTTAATAGGTGACATCCAGAGCCATACAGTTAATAGGTGACATCCAGAGACATACAGTTAACAGGTGACATCCAGAGCCATACAGTTAACAGGTGACATCCAGAGCCATACAGTTAACAGGTGACATCCAGAGCCATACAGTTAACAGGTGACATCCAGAGCCATACAGTTAACAGGTGACATCCAGAGCCATACAGTTAACAGGTGACATCCAGAGCCAGACTCAAAAACTGTGCTTCCGTGCTGACTCCCTGCCTAGGCAAACTCTTTCGTCTCTGTCTATCCTCTAACGTCTTCCCTTCATGCTGGAAGTTTGCTCACATTCAACCTGTCCCAAAGAAGGGTGACCGCTCTCAACCCTCCAACTATCGTCCAATTGCTCTTATCTCTTGTCTTTCTAAAGTTTTTGAAACTATTCTTGCTTCCAAATTTCTTAAGCATTTCTCTTCTCATAATCTGCTCTCAGATCGCCAGTATGGCTTCCTTAAGGGTCGCTCTACTGGTGATCTTCTTTCATATCTTACTAACTCTTGGTCATCCTCCTTTCGGGACTTCGGTGAGACTTTTTCTATTGCACTAGACATATCGAAAGCCTTCGATAGAGTCTGGCATAAATCTTTAATTTCTAAACTACCCTCCTTCGGTTTCTATCCCTCCATCTGTGCCTTTGTCTCTAATTTCCTTTCCGGCCGTTCCATAGCCGCGGTTGTGGACGGCCATTGTTCACTTCCTCACCCTATAAACTCCGGTGTTCCTCAGGGCTCTGTCCTATCTCCTATTCTCTTTCTAATTTTTATAAATGATCTCCTTAACTGTACCTTAATTCCCATCCATTCATACGCAGGCGACTCAACCTTACACTACTCCTTTAGTTTTTCAGAACGCCCCAGCCAGCAATCCCTCAACGACAAACGTAATGAAGCCATAGAACTCTTAAATTCTGATCTAAATACTATTTCCAATTGGGGCAGAGAAAACCTTGTTAACTTTAATGCTTCCAAAACCTAATTTCTCCATCTATCTACCCGTCAGGATCTCCCAGCGGACTATCCCTTATTCTTCAACAATACAAAAATCAACCCTTCATCTTCTCTTAATATTCTTGGTGTCTCTTTTTCTTCTGCTCTCATTTGGAAGGACCATATTACCAGTCTTGCTAAGGCAGCCTCCCAGAAGCTGGGTGTGCTCAACCGCCTTAGGGGGTTCTTTTCCCCTGCACAGCTTCTTGCTCTGTACAGGGGCATAGTGCACCCTTGTATTGAGTATTGTTCACATGTGTGGGGAGGTTCCTCTCACACCGCTCTCCTAGACAAAGTTGAAAGGAAGGCCTTTCGTATCATTAACTCCCGTCCACTCACCAACTCTCTGCAATCTCTCTCTCTCCGCCGCAATGTTGCATCTCTCTCGCTATTCTATCGCTACTATAATAATCAGTGTTCCTCAGAGCTATCCCAGTGCATACCACCTCCTTTACGTAGGGCACGTGGTACCCGTCTTGCAACTCAATCCCACCCCTACTCTGTGCAACTCTCCAACCCAAGAGTGAAACGTTACTCTCAAACTTTCTTCTACTCAACAGCTGAGCTCTGGAACTCTCTCCCAGAATCAGTCTTTCCCTCTTCCTATGACTTAAATTGCTTCAAACTCCGTGTGTCCAGGCATTTTGGCTCGAACGTCCCTTGATTTTGGCCCTGTCACTCTTTCAACTATGGGGGGGGGCACTCGCTATAGGCAGTTATGCCTTTTGCCTCCCTCAATCACATAGAAAAAACAAAACAAAAAGACAGTTAACAGGTGACATCCAGAGCCAGACAGATAATAGGGGACATCCAGAGCCATACAGTTAGTCTAACAGGTGACATCCAGAGCCATACAGTTAACAGGTGACATCCAGAGCCAGACAGTTAATAGGTGAACATCCAGAGACATACAGTTAACAGGTGACATCCAGAGCCATACAGTTAACAGGTGATATCCAGAGCCATACAGTTAATAGGTGACATCCAGAGCCATACAGTTAATAGGTGACATCCAGAGCCAGACAGTTAATAGGTGACATCCAGAGCCATACAGTTAACAGGTGACATCCAGAGCCATACAGTTAACAGGTGACATCCAGAGCCATACAGTTAACAGGTGACATCCAGAGCCATACAGTTAACAGGTGACATCCAGAGCCATACAGTTAACCGGTGACATCCAGAGCCATACAGTTAACAGGTGACATTCAGAGCCATACAGTTAATAGGTGACATCCAGAGCCATGCAGTTAACAGGTGACATCCAGTCATACAGTTAACAGGTGACATCCAGAGCCATACAGTTAACAGGTAACATCCAGAGCCATGCAGTTAACAGGTGACATCCAGAGCCATACAGCCATACAATGGCAGGAAAGGTCAATAATCCTGCCACAATAAGCACCCTCTAAAGAGGCCCTCACACAGTCAGGAGTGCGAGCTAGTGGGAGTCTAACAGGAGTCACTAGGAGTCGCTAGATTCACTAGGAGTCATAGATTTTCACCGCAAGCGAGTGGGAGTCGACAGAAGTCGCTAGGAGTTGCTAGAGTCACTAGGAGTCATCGATTTTCACCGCGAATAGGCCCGCGAGTCCGACTTTTCCCCTACTCCTAGTGACTCTAGCTCGCACTCCTGACTGTGTGAGGGCCCCTTAACAGCAAACAGAACCTCAGCAATGCAAATAGTAGGTAAAGATATATTGAGAAGATTCGATTCAGTTCCGGACAGAATTGAAATCTTAAAACCATTATTTCTGTCCTAGAGTGTCTAGCCGCGATAAATACATTTTCGAAGCTATCTCGGGCTGAGCTGAATCTCCTTATTAATAAAGTACTGTACAGTACCAGATATTTGCATTTCGGAGGATCGTTTAATCAGTTTGAACTTTCAAAATATATAAGAATTACTGACCGTGACTGTACGATCCAGCATACTCCAACCAGTCATAATACAGGGAATTGAGCCCCAGTATGGATTTCAGGTTGATGGTTTGTTATTGTTCTATTTCGGGTTGATGGTTTGTTATGGTTATATTTCGGGTTGATGGTTTGTTATTGTTCTATTTCGGGTTGATGGTTTGTTATTGTTCTATTTCGGGTTGATGGTTTGTTATTGTTCTATTTCGGGTTGATGGTTTGTTATTGTTCTATTTCGGGTTGATGGTTTGTTATTGTTCTATTTCGGGTTGATGGTTTGTTATTGTTCTATTTCGGGTTGATGGTTTGTTATTGTTCTATTGTATACCCGTGGACCCAGCAACATCGTCAGGCAGCCGGATAAACAGATCGTTACACAGGGTACAGTAGGATTTGATAGTTCGCTAACGACCTAGATAACAGCCCATGTCACTTGAAGTTGAAGCACTTGGTTAGACAGTCCTCAGTTGTTTTTAGTCTCCCTTTACCCCCCCGGATGGTTCACTTTTTGGGCCATTTTTGCATGTAATAATTATTTTTTCTAGTTTCCTCCCTAGACCTCCATCAAATTAAAAAAAAAAACATCCATTAGATCCCCCTTCTAGATTAATTTGTACATTTTTCAGTAGAAAATTCGGCAGGTTCTTCCAACATTACAGGCTCACTATCGTTCGCCAGGGGAAAAAATCGACACCTAAATAGCACGAAAGGTCTAAATATTGACGAAGAAATGGGGCGAAAGGTCTTATAATCGACTAACTAATGGGGCAAACATCTTAACATTTGAAAACTAATGGGGCTAAACATGAGGGAGAAAGTGGTCCAGAAAATCGGCCCATCCCCCCTTAACACTTTTAGTATCATGACGCTTTTTTTCCACATTATTCTGGCTATTATTAGCCATTCTTACTCAGCATCGTAAGGTCCTCTGGGAATCAAAGGTGTACAAAATATCTCTATTAATAATTTGACTCCAATACATCTTTACTAAACAGCATATAATCGTCTAATGATAGCCACATAAAGTAAAGAAACACGTCCTCAAATACGGACGGGGTGAATTGTTTTGTGTTATCAAGAATTTGTCATATGCAATGTGTTGTTCTAGAACGTAAATTGATTTTCATCGAGGTTATTACTGAACTTTTCAATTTGGGTGGCAAAATAACAAAGTGGCAGATTATATCATGTGTCACGAGACCGGATAAGCCATGTGTCACGAAGCCAGGTAAGTCATGTGTCATGGGACCAGATAAGTCATGTGTCATGGGACCAGATAAGTCATGTGTCACAGGACCAGTTAAGTCATGTGTCACAGGACCAGATAAGTCATGTGTCTACGGGACCAGATAAGTCATGTGTCACAGGACCAGATAAGTCATGTGTCATGGGACCAGATAAGTCATGCGTCACGGGACCAGATAAGTCATGCGTCATGGGACCAGATAAGTCATGTGTCATGGGACCAGATAAGTCATGTGTCATGGGACCAGATAAGTCATGTGTCATGGGACCAGATAAGTCATGTGCCATGGGACCAGATAAGTCATGTGTCATGGGACCAGATAAGTCATATGTCACGGGACCAGATAAGTCATGTGTCATGGGACCAAATAAGTCATGTGTCACAGGACCAGATAAGTCATGTGTCATGGGACCAGATAAGTCATGTGTCATGGAACCAGATAAGTCATGTGTCACGGGACCAGATAAGTCATGTGTCACGGAACCAGATAAGTCATGTGTCACGGAACCAGATAAGTCATGTGTCACGGGACCAGATAAGTCATGTGTCACGGAACCAGATAAGTCATGTGTCATGGGACCAGATAAGTCATGTGTCATGGGACCAGATAAGTCATGTGTCATGGGACCAGATAAGTCATGTGTCATGGGACCAGATAAGTCATGTGCCATGGGACCAGATAAGTCATGTGTCATGGGACCACATAAGTCATGTGTCACGGGACCAGATAAGTCATGTGTCATGGGACCAAATAAGTCATGTGTCACAGGACCAGATAAGTCATGTGTCATGGGACCAGATAAGTCATGTGTCATGGAACCAGATAAGTCATGTGTCACGGGACCAGATAAGTCATGTGTCACGGAACCAGATAAGTCATGTGTCACGGAACCAGATAAGTCATGTGTCACGGGACCAGATAAGTCATGTGTCACGGAACCAGATAAGTCATGTGTCATGGGACCAGATAAGTTATATGTCACGGGACCAGATAAGTCATGTGTCATGGGACCAGGTAAGTCATGTGTCATGGGACCAGCTAAGTCATGTGTCACGAGACCAGATAAGTCATGTGTCACGGGACCAGATAAATTGTGTGTCATGGGACCCGTCATGTCTGGGACGATATGAGTCATGTAAAAAAGCTACTATTACTTCTCTTGCATTATTGACTAAGTATTCAGTGACACATACCTCTACTCTAATTGTAAATAAACATACTTCCGTCTATACTGTAAGTCGATCAATTAAAACAATAACATATCTGGGTCAACATTACTTTTACGACCAAAGGTAATTTCAGCAATAATTTTGTATGTGGTTTTCTTTCATATTTAGTGTTTTCTTATAGCAATGAGTGGCTGAAATAAGTGTTTACCCATTATCCAACAATCTAAAAGCACGCCCCCCACTAGTGGGGAGGGATCTAATTAGGGGTGCCATGGGATACAGGATGGGTTGAGGGGGGGCTTTGTCGCCCCTCACCCCATGACGTATGGAGCTCAGCATCTATGTTGACAGTAAGGGGCCTAATTAAGGTTTACTTTTACCCCACAATTTTGGCGCCGCTACCCTCGATAGGGGGATTTTTTTTTACCGTGCTTTACATTAGGTCCCATATAATGCATTTACAATGGTAATGATATAGGCCTATACAACAATATAATGTGCTATATAAGAACCCTATAGAACGCGCACTTTAAAAATATATGGGCCTGATAAAAGGCAAATGTTTGACTTTTACAGAGTATTTCTATATTCTTATATATCTCCCTTATAATACATTTCAGCTCTAAATAACATATATATAACAATGATGAAGCCTATATGCTATAATTGACCTATATAAATCGATGGGACTACTGTCGGTCCAACATATAATATATACCAATATATGTTTCCCTAGCTATACGAGCCTGTAATTGGTAACACGAAACACAGGTTTACAAAATAAAAATATAAAATGTCGCAATGAGTATGTAAGTAGTGCCGATAAAGAAACTACAAACGCCTATAAAAGCCCTTGACTAAGAGAAAACAGTTGAAAATTTATATGTTTTAATCGAAAAAGTTGTACTCTCTTAATGTCATCCATATAATTGTAGCAGAATGTTACACATAAACAGCTGTCAGTTAGCTTACCAGCTTTAGTCTCAACACTTATTGATTACTGTTCATGTATGTGTAACCTCAGGGTTCTGTCCTATCTCCAATGTTCTTCCTATTATTCATTAACGACCTTCTCAACTGCACCTCCAGCCCCATTCACTCATATGCTGACGACTCTACATTACACTATTCAACTAGCCTTCTACCACACCATTCACAGCAGGAACTCCAAAACTCACATTAGGAGGCCATAAAACACCTATCTTCTGCTCTTTCCACTATTTCTAATTGAGGCAGAACAAACCTTGTTACTTTCAATGCTTCCAAAACTCAATTTCTCCATCTGTCTACTCGTCGCCCCCTTCCAGAAAACTATGACTTACTCTTCAACAACATACAAATTAACCCTTCATCTTCTCTTAATATTCTCGGTGTCTCTTTTTCTTCTGATCATACGTGTGGTGAGGATCCTCACACACAGCACTTCTAGACAAAGTAGAAAAGAAAGCCTTCCATCTCATTAACTCACGTCCACTCACCAACTCTCTGCAGTCTCTCTCTCTTTGCCGCAATGTTGCATCTCTCTCACTATTCCACCGCTATTACAATAATCAGTGTTCCTCAGAGCTCTCTCAGTGTATATCACCCCCTCTTCGTAGAGCACGTAGCACTCGTCTTGCAACACAATCCCACCCCTACTCTGTGCAACTCTCCAACCCAAGTGTGAAAAGTTATTATCAATCTTCTATTCAACAGCTGAATTCTGGAACTCTCTCCCAGAATCAGTCTTTCCCTCTTCCTATGACTTAAATTGCTTCAAACTCCGTGTGTCCAGGCATTTTGGCTCCAATGTCCCTTCATTTTTGGCCCTGTAAATCTTTCAACTCTGGGGGAGGCACTCCCCACAGGCAGTTCTGCCTTTTGTCTCCCTCACTCACATAGAAAATAAAAATACATTTAGTATATAATTACACACAAACACTATATATCTGCTCCGACGTCGTGTTGGTTACAGGATATGTTGTGTAATTATTATAGAGGATTGTTGCTTACTTTTGTCATTTATGATCAATGTATTTTAGTTTGTCTCCTAGACTAATAAAACGCCTTTCCAATCAGTGGACTAACAAAACGCCTTTCCAATCAGTGGACTAACAAAACGCCTTTCCAATCGGTCAAAGACCGATTTCATGAAATTACAGGCTCGCTATCGCCTGCCTAGATAAATGTTTATATCTGAATGGGGTAAAGAGTCCTATTATCGCAAACTAATGAGGGGAAATGTCTTATAATTTCCAAACTAATGGCGTGAAACAGGGAAGATCCAAGAGATCCCCCTCGGACCAAATAACGTATCAGAATAACACTTTCCTAATCGCTTACGTTAAGGGACCCCACCTCGTTTTGTTTTCTCTTTCTCTCCCTCTCTCTTTGGCTAGTATCCATTCGGCCCCATTCAGCCTACTGTTTTAAGACGCTTACCCCTATCCAGGTGTCAATATTTTCCTGGCGAGCGGTAGCGAGCCAGCATATATATATTTTTGTTTTGACAGCAAGCTAAATTTGTACATTTTACGATAGAAAAATGTCTCCAGCGAAGCCGGATTGCTCCATACAATGCTGGCTCGCTATCGCTCGGCAAGAAGAAATCGACACCTGGATGGGGATAAAAGTCTTAAAACAGTTGGCTGAATGGGGCCGAATGGATACAAACCAGGGAAAAGGAGAAAAGGAGAGAAAGATTAAAAAAAGACAGTGACCCCCCTTAACCCTTTGAGAACGGCAACAAATGTGCATCATAGTTTTCTCCACCTACCTTTACACAAATATTATATTTTGGAAATGTTGCATGTATTGAAGGGGATGCAAGGTAATATTATTCTCAAGCAGATTTGTGCCTCAATGCATTTATATCATTCTCATAAATGTTGCTGATATACCGGTATCATAAATAAATGTTGCTGATGTACCGGTATCATATATATATAAATGTTGCTGATGTACCGGTATCATATGTAAATGTTGCTGATGTACCGGTATCATATATAAATGTTGCTGATGTACCGGTATCATATATAAATGTTGCTGATGTACCGGTATCATATATAAATGTTGCTGATGTACCGGTATCATATATAAATGTTGCTGATGTACCGGTATCATATATAAATGTTGCTGATGTACCGGTATCATAAATGTTGCTGATGTACCGGTATCATAAATGTTGCTGATGTACCGGTATCATATATAAATGTTGCTGATGTACCGGTATCATATATAAATGTTGCTGATGTACGGTATCATATATAAATGTTGCTGATGTACCGGTATCATATATATATAAATGTTGCTGATGTACCGGTATCATATATATATAAATGTTGCTGATGTACCGGTATCATATATATATAAATGTTGCTGATGTACCGGTATCATATACAGTATATATAAATGTTGCTGATGTACCGGTATCATATATATATAAATGTTGCTGATGTACCGGTATCATATATATATAAATGTTGCTGATGTACCGGTATCATATATGTTGCTGATGTACCGGTATCATATATAAATGTTGCTGATGTACCGGTATCATATATAAATGTTGCTGATGTACCGGTATCATATATATATAAATGTTGCTGATGTACCGGTATCATATATAAATGTTGCTGATGTACCGGTATCATATATATATAAATGTTGCTGATGTACCGGTATCATATATATATAAATGTTGCTGATGTACCGGTATCATATATATATAAATGTTGCTGATGTACCGGTATCATATATATATAAATGTTGCTGATGTACCGGTATCATATATATATAAATGTTGCTGATGTACCGGTATCATATATATAAATGTTGCTGATGTACCGGTATCATATATATATAAATGTTGCTGATGTACCGGTATCATATATATATAAATGTTGCTGATGTACCGGTATCATATATATATAAATGTTGCTGATGTACCGGTATCATATATAAATGTTGCTGATGTACCGGTATCATATATATATAAATGTTGCTGATGTACCGGTATCATATATAAATGTTGCTGATGTACCGGTATCATATATATATAAATGTTGCTGATGTACCGGTATCATATATATATAAATGTTGCTGATGTACCGGTATCATATATATATAAATGTTGCTGATGTACCGGTATCATATATATATAAATGTTGCTGATGTACCGGTATCATATATATATAAATGTTGCTGATGTACCGGTATCATATATATAAATGTTGCTGATGTACCGGTATCATATATATATAAATGTTGCTGATGTACCGGTATCATATATAAATGTTGCTGATGTACCGGTATCATATATAAATGTTGCTGATGTACCGGTATCATATATAAATGTTGCTGATGTACCGGTATCATATATAAATGTTGCTGATGTACCGGTATCATAAATGTTGCTGATGTACCGGTATCATATATATATAAATGTTGCTGATGTACCGGTATCATATATATATAAATGTTGCTGATGTACCGGTATCATATATATATAAATGTTGCTGATGTACCGGTATCATATATATAAATGTTGCTGATGTACCGGTATCATATATATATAAATGTTGCTGATGTACCGGTATCATATATGTTGCTGATGTACCGGAATCATATATAAATGTTGCTGATGTACCGGTATCATATATAAATGTTGCTGATGTACCGGTATCATATATATATAAATGTTGCTGATGTACCGGTATCATATATATATAAATGTTGCTGATGTACCGGTATCATATATATATAAATGTTGCTGATGTACCGGTATCATATATATATAAATGTTGCTGATGTACCGGTATCATATATATATAAATGTTGCTGATGTACCGGTATCATATATATATAAATGTTGCTGATGTACCGGTATCATATATATATAAATGTTGCTGATGTACCGGTATCATATATATATAAATGTTGCTGATGTACCGGTATCATATATATATAAATGTTGCTGATGTACCGGTATCATATATGTTGCTGATGTACCGGTATCATATATTTATTCTAACCAGATACCAAACTTTATTCCATTGCGATTAAGGGGGGGTCACCTGCTTTTTTTGTCTCTTTTTCTCTGGCTAGTATCCATTCGGCCCCATTCAGCCAACTGGTTTAAGAAGTTTATCCCCATCCAGTGTCGATGTCTTCCTGGCTAGCGATAGCGAGCCAACATTGTATGGAGAAATCCGGCTTCGCCAGAGACATTCTTTATCGAAAAATGTACAAATTTAGCTTGCTGTAAAAAAAAGTGCTGGCTCGCTAACGGCTCGCCAGGAAAAATATCAACACCTGGATGGGGTTAAAAGTTTTAAAACAGTAGGCTGAATGGGGCCAAATGGATACAACCCAGAGAGAGAGCGAGAGAAAGAGAAAACAACGAGATGGGTCCCCTTAAGGTGGTGTCACATGAACAGGTGGTGTCACATGAACATATTTTCGGATATTTTCGAAGTGCAAGTTTTTTCTCGTACTATTTTCAGGCTGCTTCGTATTTTGGCTAAAGAAAATCATCTAATTATAACCAGAATAATATGAACATTACGTCATCGTACTAAAGGGGTTATACATATACATTACGTCATCGTACTAAAGGGGTTATACATATACATTACGTCATCGTACTAAAGGGGTTATACATATACATTACGTCATCGTACTAAAGGGGTTATACATATACATTACGTCATCGTACTAAAGGGGTTATACATATACAGCATCAACACATCTCGGATTAACTCAATCCCAGATCAGCTATTACAGAATCAATATTAATTGGATAATCTTATTGCTAGTGTTATAATAAAATAGTAGAAAAGAATTAATGTCATTAGGATGTTGTATTTTTTAAACATTAGTTCGAATACAGATTTTTTAACATTAGCTGATATATGTCTGTATTTTAGGTGGGAAAATCCAATATTCCAAAAGTCTCCAGGTGTGATCGTAATGAAATGGTTCCATGAATTATAGAATCAATCTAGTGACTCAAATTTATTTAACCCATTCAGTACCAGAGACATCCTTTTAATTTTACTTTGGCTACTATTAGACGATCCTATTCAGTTTACAAAGGGCCTCCAGCAAGTGACAGGCTTCGAACTATCTCACTTAACAATGTTTACTACCACAGAATATTCTTAAACAGCACAAACTCGGCTAAATATAGCCAGTATAAAGTTAAATGACGTCGCCGGTACAGAACGGGTTAAGTAAATATACTCTTCATTATATATATATTTAATTTTGTCTGTGTTCAGTGGATAAATCATTGAGTGCTTTTAACTATAACTGAAGATATCATAAGGCAATCCTAATGAGTTATTTTGGTGAGGCACGAATTAAAAGTACTGTACTTGGCAAGGGAGGGACCATGCTACATCGGGATGGCCGATAAAACCTTTAGGATTCTGAGAAACTTGAACCCTTAACTTCACGGCGCCTTAGACCACTGGACCAACACAGATCGAGTTGGTACAGTGGTGTAAGGCGCCGCGTGCTAAACGCCCAGGTGAGGTTCAGGGTTTGAGTCCAAAAGAATCCAAAAGGTTTTTCAGCCATCCCGATGAAGAGGATTGTAGCGTGGTCTCTCCATAGCCAAGCTGCTCAACTATCAGCTTGTTTTAGCCCACACGTTCTTCCATCAGTTTATCTGTGTATGTAATATGTACAGAAACCCGGCACCTCACGGTCGCTGAAGTCGCATGTGACCTCGTAGTTAGCCTCTGCTGTCCCAGCGCCGATCCTAATCCATCAGTACAGTATAAAAGGTTAACACTAGTACGAGCGACGAATGTCACCCATCACTAATACTAGACCTTTGTTCTCTGTTAATATCGAGCGGGAGCCGCGTACATAGCCTAACTTGAAAGCAATACCGCTTGGTGCTGGCAACACTGCACATGTCTCAGCTAGTCGCCATCAGTAAGCCAGACTAAGTCACCCTTCAACTTTCGTGGTGGGAGGATCATGTCTCGCCGCGGATGAATAATTTTAGCCAAAATGGCTGGCACTGAGGGGTATAATTATACATGGCAAAATGCTCGGGTACAGTAGGCGTTACGATCGAATAAAGGGGCTTTAATGTTAATAGGTTCAAGAATATTTCATAGCAAGGTCGGTCCTATGTGATCTGTGCCCCATAACATGTTCTTTCCTCTCTCTTAAGCATTAGGTTATTCATAGTGCAGTTGGGTACAGTACATAATTAGATAAGTATCCAGTATTTGATAAATGGATATCAATCGTGGTCATGTGCTGTACTTATAACTGTCTTGATGGTGTAATGGTTAGAGCATGTCAGTTCTGTATGTAATATCCTAGGTTAGAATCCTGGGAGAATCACATGCTTTCATCAATTTCATTTGGGGAGTAATTGGTGTTAAGAACGATGTTAAAAAACAAATATGGACGCCCACATGCCACGATCTGGTGTTCGTGGCTTAATCTTGGTCTATTCGGGTGACCGCTCAAGAATATTCTTGGAGTGTCATAAAGTTTTGTACAATGTCATAACGGCTCGTATAGTGCGCCAAAATATTTGAGCAGGTTCAAAAATGTTGACAAAGTTCTTGGCGGACAATGACTGCGTTGTAGGTGATACGTAGGCAATTTTTAACTGTTCTTAGAAAGTCGTAGCTTGTCGTAGGCAAGTCGTAGCTTTCGTAGGCAAGTCGTAGCTTGTCGTAGGCAAGTCGTAGCTTGTCGTAAGCATGTCGTAGCTTGTCGTAGCTTGTCGTAGGCATGTCGTAGCTTGTCGTAGCTGTTCGTGGCAGGAAAAAAACCAGTTATGACATGTTACGACATTCCAAGAAAAGATACAAACCATTGCAAAATGGCTACAACATACATACAACATGTGCAACGTGTCGTGGCGCACTTACAACCAAAAAGATAATACATTAATTATTATACAAGTACAAACAAGTCCTCACATAAAAGTAGGCCTACAATCCAACAATTACACCCAAAAGTACAATAACACACCAAAACACACACTCAAATGCATCCGTTTGCACATCAGCATATAAACAGAGCACAATATGCAAACACACACATGGAACTTCAAACGCACCCATAATAACAAGTCAAGCTAATAAATACACACAAACACAAACACCCCCGCCCCCCCCCCCCCCCCTCAAGCAAACCCAGACACGCCCGCAAACATAAGGAACCTCACAGACGGTACCGGTATTGAATAAAGGTATCGACGGTCGGGGGTCAATAGAGGCTTTAAGGGGGAATGGTTAACCTTTTGGGCGATTTGTGCATGTACACTCGGATACCATAGTCTCTAGCCCACCCCACTCTGGCAAAAGGTGAGGCCAGGACCCTTTCTGGACGGTGGCCCACAGTGATAGTTTACGGCTGGGGTTTGGGAGAGAGAGAAACGCACACACAAACACAGCGTGAATCATTTGGGACAGGATTTGAAGTCTTCAAATGCTTCACACTGTGCTCGTTTGTGTGTTGGCCCCTCTCTCGAACCCCACCCCTCACCATCACTTTGGGCCGCCATCCAGAAAGGGTCCTGGCCTCACCTTTTGCCAGAGTGGGGTGGGCTAGAGACTATGGTATCTGAGTGTACCGGCATTCATTATTTTCTAGTTTCCTCCCTAGACCTCCATCAAATTTAAAAACAAAAATCCATTAGATTCCCCTTCTAGATTAATTTGTACATTTTTCAGTAGAAAATTCGGCAGGTTCTTCCAACATTACAGGCTCACTATCGTTCGCCAGGGAAAAAATCGACACCTAAATAGCACGAAAGGTGTAAATATTGACGAAGAAATGGGGCGAAAGGTCTTAAAATCGGCTAACTAATGGTGCAAACATCTTAACATCTGAAAGCTAATGGGGCTAACCATGAGGGAGAAAGTGGTCCAGGAAACCGGCCCATCCCCCCTTAATTACACCGTACTCAATAAATCCATGGTACCAAATGATGTTCTGTGTGGGACGCTATTGGTTATTGAGGGTTGGTTTTGTTCGCTCATTGGGGAGATTAAGAAAAACGGGATGGTTATTATCGGGTGTGTGTACAATAATGAATATAACTAGGTACATATAGATAGTCATACGAGGAGAGGCAGAGGCAGAGGTAGGCAAGGAGAGGCTGGAAGTTTGCTCTTATTCAACCATGTCCCAAAAAAGGGTGACCACTCTCAACCCTCCAACTATCGTCCAATTGCTCTCATCTCTTGTATCTATTTCTAAACAATTCTTGCTTCCAAACTTCTTCAACATTTCTCTTCTCATAATCTGCACTCAGATCGCCAGTATGGCTTCCTTAAGAGTCGCTCTACTGGTGAATTTCTTTCATATCTTACTAACTCTTGGTCATCCTCCTTTCGGGACTTCGGGGAGACCTTTTATATTGTGCTAGACATATCGAAGGCCTTCGATAGAGTCTGGCACAAATCTTTAATTTCTAAACTACCCTCCTTCGGTTTCTATCCCTCCATCTGTGCCTTTGTCTCTAATTTCCTTTCCGTCCGTTCCATAGCTGCGGTTGTGGATGACCATCGCTCACTTCCTCATCCTATCAACTCCGGTGTTCCTCAGGGCTCTGTCCTATCTCCTATTCTCTTTCTAATTTTCATAATGATATTCTCAGCTGTATCTCCAGTCCCATCAATTCATACGCAGATGACTCTACCTTACACTACTCAATTAGTTTTCCAGAACATCCCAGCCAGCAATTCCTCAAAAACAAACATAATGAAGCCAAACAACACTTATCTTCTGATCGAACTACTATTTCCAATTGGGGCAGAGAAAACCTTGTTGCTTTTAATGCTTCCAAAATCCATTTTCTCCATCTTACTACCTGTCCGGAACTCCCAGTGGACTATCCCTTACACTTCAACAATACAAAAATCAATCCTTCATCTTCTCTCAATATTCTTGGTGTCTCTTTTTATTCTGCTCTCACTTGGAAGGACCATATTACCATTATTGATAAGGTAGCCTCCCAGAAGCTGGGTGTGCACAACCACCTCAAGGGGTTCTTTACCCCTGCACAGCTTCTTGCTCTGTACAGAGGCATAGTGCATCCTTGTATTGAGTATTTTTCAAATGTGTGGGGAGGATCCCTCACACCACACTCCTAGACAAAGTAGAAAGGAAGGCCTTTCGTATCATTAATTCCCGTCCACTCACCAACTCTCTGTAATCTCTCTCTCTTCGCCACAATGTTGCATCTCTCTCGCTATTCTATCGCTACTACAATAATCAGTGCTCCTCAGAGCTCTCCCAGTGTATATCACCTCTAGGTAGGGTATGTGGTACCCGTCTTCCAAAACAATCCCACCCCTGCTTTGTGCAACTCTCCAACCCAAGAGTGAAATGTTACTCTGTCTTTCTTCTATTCAACAGCTGAGCTCTAGAACTCTCTCCCATAATCAGTCTTTCCCTCTTCCTATGACTTAAATTGCTTCCAACTCGGTGTGTCCAGGCATTTTGGCTCGAACGTCCCTTGATTTTGGCCCTGTCACTTTCAACTATGGGGGAGGCACTCGCTACAGGCAGTTTCTCACTCACTCATAGAAAAAAAAATTATATACGGTATATATAATTATATATACCGGTATATATATATATATATATATACCGGTATATATATATACTGTATATATCCCATGAGGGTTGACCTCAGGACCCCGATATCCACTGCCGGATGAGATCATAAAGTCTTAACCTTTAAAGCGCGAAGCTATGGTATTTGAAAAGACCCTCCAGGCGAAGGTATTTTGGTTAATTCCTGACAAGAATCGTTGTATATATATCATAAATATTTATCCATATGCACCTATTTTACTTTTAATATGAACATTGAAAAGCAATAAAACAAGTGGTAACAGCAATTGGCTTGTGAAAATCTTATATTTTAGCCCCGCGGTCAGTCGTAATCTGACCCAGACCGGCAAGAGAGACACACCTTCCCTCTCTCATGTCTTGCATGGTACCGAGAGACAAGGGGTGGTCTGAGACTGGCTTAGAGGGTCAGAGATACACTCTCCCATCCTCCCCAGTCTCTTCCAGCCGTCCTCGCACGAAAATACTCGATAAATATCGGGAATAAAAGGGAAAATACTGGATACTTGAAGGGGGGGGGGACTTGTGGAAGAGTGATAGGAGGTATGGAGGGAAATTATCTCACTTAATCACAAATTGCTTTGTTTTGAGTGCCAGTGGGGTGTTTTGAAAGGCATTTTTTATGCCTAGTCTTAAAAGTCCTTATGCCTTCGCCCAGTAAAATCTCTTAAGAGTCCTGGCGTCTTTCCCGGGTTAAGAACCATTATTCTTTACAGAATCTGGATACACCCAGCATGAGTATATATAGCAATCCATATTTAGACCCATATTCCAGATAGTTTACCTTTAGGCCGACCCAACTCGGTATACATATATATACATATATATATATATATATACATCGGTATATATATTTATACTCTTACGTACTAATATTAACTGCTTTATAATATGGATTGCAGATCCTTTCCTCACGACTAACAACAAAAATATCAAGCATATTTCCTTTATGAAAAGAGCTTCAGTCTCTTTGCAAGATTTGACAGATTTGTCCGTCCTGCAGTGGGGTTTATCTGGAAATGTGGGGACTATTTTGGTTGTGTACAGGTCTTGCTATCTGTCGCTTTTAGTATTTTTAATATAATCCCAATCCCCCATGGACGAAATACACAATTATATAAATATATATATATATATATATATATATATATAATTATCTATTTATATAGTTATGAAAATAACTCCATGTATAGCACCATCTTTATACACGAACAAACTGAAAACTATTAAGTTATTATGGTTCCTAAAGATCCAAATACCTGAAGAAGCTATCCCAAAATAAGTACAACCATCTCAATAGATCACCTAAACGAAGGGTACCGGTATTTGGCTCTTTAGGAACCATAGTAACGTAATATTCTGCACTTTGTTCTAGTCTTGGGTTGGGTTTGGACGCATTAGGTAAGCAGTCGTATACCTTCTTGTTTCACTGTACTGTAGTGTTTAAGGGGGTTGACCTGCTTTTGTTCTCTCATTTTCTCTCTTTCTCTGGCTTGTATCCATTCGGCCCAATTCAGCCTACTATTTTAAGACGTTTATCCCCATCCAGGTGTCGGTTTTTTCTTGGCGAGCGATAGCGAGCAAACATTGTATGGAGAAATCATGCTTCGCCAGACATTTTTCTATTGAAAAATGTAAAAATTTAAACTGCTGTCAAAAACATGTTTAATAATATGATGGCTCGCTACCGCTCGCCAGGAAAAAATCGACACCTGGATGGGGATAAACGTCTTAAACAGTAGGCTGAATGGGGCCAAATGGATACAAGCCAGAGAAAGAGAGAAAAGGAGAAAAAAAAGCAGGTCACCCCCTTAACTTATATAGGCCACTGTTTGATTTTAGACAAAATTACTTTTAAAATTAATAGAGTGTAAATACTGTGTAGCTCAACGATCCAACAAACCCCGATGTAAAGTTTTACAAATTGTTGACAAAATAATGGCCTCCAAAAGCAGAACAGGGGATCAGTTTCGTTATTGTCACCTTTTGACCCACAACTTCCTTCCAGCAACATTGATATCGATTACAATAGATGATAACTCTTATTATAAGTAGCGCCAACGAACTTTACAATAAGCTTGATCCCTGACCTCTCTGTAACTCAAAAGGATCTAGAGCAAATAAATGATAGAAACGTCAGCCCGATTGCTTTAACCCACTGAGTCCCAGGCAATATAATATAAATGTACACTCCAGGACCAGCAGGTTGTCAAAAACAAAAAAAAAACAAAAAAATAAAACAATCAGAAAACACCTGGAATGTGTTAGAAATTAAGGAAACAACACAAAAAAACGATCCCCTAGGTCTTTAAGGGGTCCTACGGGGCGCCCAAAAGTCGGAATTAACATGGGGAAATGGGTAGGCAAAAATATGCAAAAACAGGTTTTTGCCCGCTCACGCGCACGCAGCTGGACTTTGAGGGTTTTCAACCATCGGCATTGTTGCGTGGTATACTTATGCAGTGCCAATACAAATCTGAGCCGTCTAGGTACAATAGGACCTGAGTAATTAACCGTGACGCACCCTATGCGGCGCTGGGGTTTAGCGTTACATATATTGCAGACGCATCACGTGCGTCGCTGGGGTCCAGTGGGTTAATTCATTTTGAGATATAAGAAGTTAAGGGGTCAAGATAATTGTCAAGTTCGTTGGCGCTATCTATAATGTGTATTTCAGAGGCTGCGATAATAAGTGGTGGGAAGTAGCCCTGGTGGCAGGGTGTCAAACCAGAGCAATTTTGCTTGATTACTAAAATAAATATGAAGGAATGAAGGAAAATAAACACGATATAGAATTGTTGTGGCCATTTTATCACTTCCATAGACATAATTTGAACTATAAACCATGATTACAGCTATGCATAATACAATAATAAAGACTACAAATAATGGACTTGGCTTTCGTTTGACACCCTGTGACTGGTGGAATACTGGCTCATCCGACTCCAGGGTTATATATACAGTATGTATATATATATATATATGCACCCGGCCGTGTAAATAACACTGTACGGTATTTGCACCCGATGTCGTCTTATTTTGCGATACCGACATTAACAGGCTACATTAAAACAGACCCACTAATATTAACCCTTGTCTAGCGGGGTGTTTTGGGCTATTTTGGGCATATTCAGGCCCTCCTGAATGATCAATCAAGTATCTGCATGAAAAAAAATGTATTCAGCAATAAACTAGGCGCTAAAAGCTTCAAAATGAGACCAGAACGAGTTACGTAGCACTCTTGGTTCTCATGCAGTGGTGCCACCAACATGGGAATTTAGCGTATAGCGGCATATTTTTTCCCACTACGATCACTAATGGTAACTGTCGTCCTCTCGAGAACAGAGGGAGCGTGAGTCAGTGGGTGGCGGTAAGCCCTGGGTATCGGACGTGTGGCCTGCTGTGCTCCCGGCCATTTGCACTCGATTTTAACCCTTTAAAAGCCTTAATAATACTCCTAACTTGCTGCAAATTGGTGCACGACTTAAGTCGAGCGCTGCTCTTTAAGGGTTAAAGAGCTTTCAACCTTCATAAAGTACTGTGTATCTTATAATTTTAATTAAATGCTGGTTTTAAATGACAATACTCGCTCTGTCGTTGCATTTCCAGACCACCAACGAAGGTGTGCAACACTGCCCGTTTTTTTTTTTTTTTTTTTTTTTTTTAATTCAGTGGTGTCTTGTGTAAACATAGTCCCCTGTCCCAAGATAGTCTTGGCCTATCAGGGGATATTGGATTGTAACTGCATAATCTCGTATTAAAATGCACTCGTCAAGAATAGAATCAGCTAGGATACGCACTTAATAATCTCAAAAACACATATCACAGTTGTAGCCTTCTACGGAACTCTGGCTACGAGAAAAGTGATGTGAGAGTGAACATTTATGAAACGGAAGATATTCCGCTCACTGCTTCACATATATTATTTATACTATATTTGTCAGTTTCACTTCTTATAATGTTCGTTTTGCTATATTTATGTCTGTATCGAAATATAAATAAGACGACGATCGGGTGCAAATACCATAGAGTGTTATCTTCACGGTCGGGTGCAAATACCGCTCGTGGTATTTTCACGAATTATCGCCCAGTGGCTCTAACTCTCCACATCATTAAAACCAATTTGTTTCTCCCCTGTGTATGTTAACAAAAACAACTTCCCAGACTTCTTTCAAACAAAACCTAATACCCACCAAGACCCCCTACAATCTATGGTTTTGTTTTCATAAAAAAAACGTCTTTTAAGTTACAGGGTCGCTATCGCTCGTTCAGAATAATAAAACGACATTTGAATGGGGTGGAGCGTATTATTATCGGCAGATTAAAGGGGAGAAACGTCTTAAAATCTTGAAGCTAAAGGAGCGAAACAGGGGACTTCCAGAAATACCCCCCTTGGACCAAATAGGGTTAAAGATACTAACAAGGTGATTATGCTCGTCACAATATAATATCTCCCAGACGATTTCAACACCTGGGGTCATTCTTACACTACCTTATATTGATCTCCAGGGACAATAGACAGACAGACAGACAGACAGACAGAGTGAGAATTGAATTGATAAGATTTAGGCACAAAGGCCAAGCACTGGGACCTGTAGAGATCATTCAGCGCTACGCTAGAGAGAGAGAGAGAGAGAGAGAGAGAGAGAGAGAGAGAGAGAGAGAGAGAGAGAGAGAGAGAGAGAGAGAGCGAGAGAGCGAGAGAGAGAGAATCATAATATTTATCTTTCAATTTTACAATGGTTCTTCACATAAAACATTAAAAAAAATATATATATTAAAATACATACATTATATATATACATATTTACAATAAAAAACATCTCTAGTATGTTACTGTGGACAGTCTTCAATATCTATAAAACAAAAATTACAGTTACAGTATTATTAAAAACAAATTTATAGATCCATTTCATGTTTCAGAATATAATCTTTTAATATATGCTTAAACGTGTTTAGGTTATTTGTGTCCTTTACTGATCTCGGCAACCTATTCCATATTTTAGGACCTGCTACCAAAAGCGATCGTTCACCATAAAAGGTGTTTGTTCTCTGTACATATAGATGGTTTTGCTGTCTTGTGTTACTATTTATGATTTCATTAACAATAGGAAAGTGTATTAGCCAGTTTGGAATTAGCTTATGCCTTTCTTTATACACCGCAATAGCTGTATCATATATATATATTTGCTTTATTTTTAGCCACTCTAATTCCTTTATTATCGGAGTTACATGGTCGTATTTTTTTGCTCCACCCACTGCTACCTTTGCAGCAAAATTCTGCATTTTTTGTACAGTATTTAATATAGTGCAATTAGTTGAACCCCATATCATTATGCAATAATTTATCAAACTTAAAATTAGCGATTGAATCACAATGACCCTAGTAGCTTTGTCAAAATTACCTTTTATACGATTCACATACATCAACGTTCCCATGACTTTCTTGTTCAGTTCACTTGTGTGTTTGTTGAAAAGCATGTTACAATTTATATGTAGACCTAAATTTGTTACATGTGTACAAGGTATAATTTTATGATCATCGAGTTGTATACATACATTTGAGGGTATTTGAGATAAAAGCTGTCTAGTGCCAAGGAAAATGCATTGAGTTTTATTTGCATTCAACATAAGACCATTTCTCTGGAAATATTGTTTCACTATTTTGAGTGTATTTTCTGTTTTGCTAATTACATTAGTTAGTTCATCCAGAGTGCCTGAGTGAAGTATCTGTGTATCATCAGCATACTGAATGAGCAAACAATCTTTAACATAGTTTAGTAAATCATTGACAAATATAATAGAATGGGTCCTAGAATAGAGCCTTGAGGCACTCCATATGTTACATGTAAAGTAGATGAGACTGTATCACCCAACTGCACAGCCTGTGTCCTATCGGTCAAGTAATTCATAAGCCAGAATGAGTCAATATTTAATTTTTTGCAGAGAGAGAGAGAGAGAGAGAGAGAGAGAGGCAGGCTGGAGGGTAGACAATCTTTTGACCACAGTTATTTGAAACTCTTTATCTTTGCCGGGAACTGTGTTTGTCATGGAGAATCATACGCAAATGACAGAACACTTTTTTATTGTTATGACACAAGTTTCTCTCTCCCTCTGGAAACTTGTCGTGTCATTATAGCTGTCTCTGGAGGCTGCACACAAGAGGAACGAACAAGAGAAGGTCAGGGCATATGGGGAAAGGATCCTAAATATCGAACAAGGCAGCTTTACCCCTCTAGTCTTCACCACATCTGGAGGGATGGGACCCAGGGCCCAGTGCTTCTATTCAAGGCTTGCAGAGAGCATCGCAGAGAAGAAGCAACAGCCCAGGAGCCAAGTCGTAGCCTGGATGAGGCGCCGCCTATCGTTCTCATTGCTCAGATCAGCACTACTATACCTGCGGGGAACAAGACTGTCTGCACCAGGGTCCAGAGAATATAGGGTCTACCCACGCGCCCAATATAGGGTAGACCCTATATTCTCTGGACCCTGGTCTGCACCACAACAAGCGACGGTGGCAGACGTGGACTACGAGGCAACGGTGGCAGAGAGTCGCATAGGGAGGCGACTGGATTGAAGTTGCATGGTATAGAGTAGTACAGTAATATAGTAGAATAGTAGAAATAGACTAATATCTGATGTTTGTAAAATATAATGAATGTACTGTATTAAATAAAAGTAAAAGAAAACAAACGTAGTAGTAGTACCGGTAGTAGTAGTAGTAATAGTAGTCGTAGTAGTAGTAGTAGTAGTATATTTACTTATTAACCATTAGTATTATGAAAGAAGAAAAAAAAACATTAGTAAAAATACAACCTAAGAAACTGACTTGTGAAAATGCCAGCCTAAACAGCAGGAAGGGCGGGAATAGATAAACACTGGTCTGGCAGTTTATGAGGTCAACATTTTACATATTTCGGTTACGTAAATTCATCTATCATCAGTCTAGTTTCCGATACCAGTGCAAAATATTCCAGAAATGTTGCCAGAAAAATGTTGATCATCGAATGTTGACTAAAAAAACTCTGGTGTGATACCGGCTTAAGAGAGGAAGGAGGCCCAACTTTACCATTTATAGCGACATCTCGGCTTGATATTTGATTACAGGCTCGAATACAATTTATCCTCCACCTACAGCAAGAAGAAGGAGGAGGAGAGGTGGGATAGGGGGGATGGCAGAGGAGGTGGGAGAGAACGACTAATGAAGAAGAAGGAAGGGAGGACTAAGAGAGAAGGAGAATGTAGGAAGAGGACAGGTAGGAAGAGGAGGTGGGAGAGGACGAGTAATAAAGAAGAAGGAAGGGAGGACTAAGAGAGAAGGAGAATGGAGGAGGAGGGAGAAGTGAATTTTTTGTTTTTTTCTATGTGAATGAGGGAGACAAAAGGCATAACTGCCTGCAGCGAGTGCCTCCCCCAGATATCAAAGAGTGACAGGGCCAAAATCAAGGGACGTTCGAGCTAAAATGCCTGGACACACGGAGTTTGAAGCAATTTAAGTCATAGGAAGAGGGAAAGACTGATTCTGGGAGAGAGTTCCAGATCTCAGCAGTTGAATAGAAGAAAGTTTGGGAATAGCGTTTCACTCTTGGGTTGGACAGTTGCACAGAGTAGGGGTGGTATTGTGTTGCAAGGCGGGTACTATGTACCCTATGTAGAGGAGGTGGTATACACTGGGAAAGCTCCGAGGAACACTGATTACTGTAGTAGCGATAGAATAGCGAGAGAGATGCAACATTGAGACGAAGAGAGAGAGATTGCAGAGAGTTGGTGAGTGGACGGGAGTTAATGATACGAAAGGTTTTCCTTTCTACTTTGTCTAGGAGTGCGGTGTGAGAGGATCCTCCCCAAACATGTGAACAATACTCAATAAAAGGACGCACTGTGCCCCTGTATAGAGCAAGAAGCTGCGCAGGGGTAAAGAACCCCTTGAGGCGGTTGAGCACACCCAGCTTCTGGGAGGCTTCCTTAGCGAGACTGGTAATATGGTCCTTCCAAGTGAGAGCAGAAGAAAAAGAAACACCGAGAACATTGAGAAGATGAAGGGTTGATTTTTGTATTGTTGAAGAATAAGGGATAGTCCTCTGGAGGTTCCTGACGGGTAGTAAGATGGATAAATTGAGTCTTGGAAGCATTAAATACAAGGTTTTCTCTACCCCAATTGGAAATAGTAGCTAGATCAGAAGATAAGCGTTTCATGGCTTCATTATGTTTGTTTTTGAGGGACTGCTGGCTGGGGCGTTCTGGAAAACTAATTGAGTAGTGTAAGGTAGAGTTGTCTGCGTATGAATGGATGGGACTGGATGTACAGTTGAGAAGATCATTTATGAAAATTAGAAAGAGAATAGGAGATAGGACAGAACCCTGAGGAACACCGGAGTTGATAGGATGAGGAAGTGAGCGATGGCCGTCCACAACTACAGCTATGGAACGGCCGGAAAGGAAATTAGAGACAAAGGCACAGATGGAGGGACAGAAACCGAAAGAGGGCAGTTTGGAAATTAAAGATTTGTGCCAGACTCTATCGAAGGCCTTCGATATGTCTAGTGCAACAGAGAAGTTTCAAAAACTTTAGAGATACAAGAGATGAGAGCAATTGGACGATAGTTGGAGGGTTGAGAGCGGTCACCCTTCTTTGGGACAGGTTGAATGAGAGCAAACTTCCAGCAAGAAGGAAAGACATTAGAGGAGAGACAGAGACGAAAGAGTTTGCCTAGGCAGGGGGTCAGCACGGAAGCACAGTTTTTAAGTACCGTACAACAGGAGGAACACCGTCCGGAGCGTACGCCTTCTTAGTATTAAGCCCAGAGAGGGTAGAAAGTACTTTTTTAGAAGAGATTAGGATATTAGGCATAAGTAGGAGAGAGAGGGGGGGGGGGTGGAGAGGGAGGCAAGGTAGGTTATATGGAAGGGGATGGAAGAGGAGGAGGGCTAAGAGACTAGAAGAAGGGACGTGGGAAGGAATAAGCAAGAACGTGGAGATGGAGGAGGTGAAGGAGGATTAAGAGAAACGAAGGACATTGGGAAGGAATAAACAAGAACGTGGAGATGGAGGAGGTGAAGGAGGATTAAGAGAAACGAAGGACATTGGGAAGGAATAAGCAGGAACGCGGAGATGAAAGGGTGCAGGGGAAAAGGATTAAAAGACAAGAAGGGAAATGGAAAGGCTAAAAGGGGTAGTGCTTTGTTTTTTGGTCTATATATTTATAGATTAATTTATGTTTTAGTTTCCTCGCTAGACCTCCATCAAACTTAGAGAAACACCCCCTAGACCCCCTTCCAAGATGAATTTGTAAATTTTTCGGTAGAAAAATATACCGGGCAAAGGCCGGTTCCTTCTAAAGTTAGAGGCACGCTATCGATCGCCAGGAAAAAATAGACACCTAAAGGACACGAAAAATCTTAATATTGAAAAAAAAATTAGGCGAAAGGTCTCAAAATCGCCAAACTAACGGAACGAACGTCTTAAAACCTCAAAACTAATATGCTAAACATGAGGGAGAGGGAAGGAGGTCCAGAAAAAGCGAGTACTACCCCCTTACGCAAGGAGGTGGAAATGGAGGAAGAGGAGGACTAAGGGAGAAAAAAGCAGTCTAGTGGAAGGAAGGCCCAATCTACCATTTATAGGCATATCGCTGGCAACCTGATCTGTCTATTTGATTACAGGGTAGAACACAATTTGTTCCCCATCTACAGAACGGGAGGGGGGGGGGGGGGGTAGGAGAATGAGAAGGGAGAGATAGGGGGCGGAAGAGGAGGAGAGTAGGGGGAATGGAAGTGTTAACCCTTTCACGCATTTATGACGCAGAGGTTGCCAGATTAGCAAAAAGAAATAAAGTTCTGTCACTCTTATAATTACCTCTCCAAAATTAGTTTTCTGCCCACAGCTAACTCAAAGACAACTGCAGACGTTGAAGTAACTAAACTAAAGGTTTCTAAATACCCCTGATGGCAACAAAGGCTTTAAAGTATCCCCAATAGGCTCAAAATCGCGTCATATGTCGGAGAGGGTTAAGAGGAAGGGGGGGTAGGGGGTGGAAGGGTAAACAGGGGAGGAGAGGGTGACAATAGATGGGGTGGAAGAGGGGGAGAATAGGTGGGGTGGAAGAGGGGGAGAATAGGTGTGGAGGAAGAGGGGGAGAATAGGTTGGGGGAGAGAATAGAGTAAATGGAAGAGTGGGAGAAGCATAGGAGGGATGAAAGAATAGGAGGAGGGGGAGGGGATAGGGAGGATAGAAGAAGCGAATAGGAAGAATGGAAGAGTTAGAGGAGGGGCGGGAATAGGGAAGAGGGTGAATGGGAGAGAGGGGGTGAATAGGAGGAGGGTGAATGGGAGAGAGGGAGGGTGAATGGGAGAGAGGGGGTGAATAGGAGGGATGGAAGAGTAGGAGGAGGGTGAATGGGAGAGAGGGAGGGTGAATGGGAGAGAGGGGGTGAATAGGAGGGATGGAAGAGTAGGAGGAGGGTGAATGGGAGAGAGGGAGGGTGAATGGGAGAGAGGGAGGGAGGGAATAGGAGGGATGGAAGAGTAGGAGGAGGGTGAATGGGAGAGAGGGAGGGTGAATGGGAGAGAGGGAGGGTGAATGGGAGAGAGGGAGTACAAAGGAGTACAAAGGAAATCAAGCAACAACAGATCTAGTGACCCTTCTAGGTTGCTTGTCCTCCAAAACACTGAGGATCAAGTGTCCAAACAGTGGTTTAGAGTGGGTAAGGGAACATTGGAAAGGGAATTACTGCCCTGGAACTAATATCCGTGGCAGGATTAGGAAGTTAGTAGGGGACAGATGGGTTAGTAACTGAGGGGAGGATAAAATAAAGTTATTCATTTACAAAACGCAGTCAGTCGCGGGTTTGATGCGAGATATTTGTCTAGGCGGAGTTTAAATGAATCAACGGTGATGCAGTCTATAACGTTTCGGGGAAGCCCATTCCACAAGTTGACAACTCGAAAGAAGAAATTTTTAGATTCGTGGAGTTAAAAGATTTACCAATAATTTTGCAACCGTTTCCCCGCGTGTAATTAGATTGGTCGATAGTGAAGTACTTACTAGAGTTCATATTGTCGATGCCTTTGATGATTTTGAACACTTGAATTAAGTCACCTCTTAATCTGCGCTGGGTTAAAGGAAATAGATTTAATTCTCTAAGACGCTCTTCGTATGGTTTGTTCTTTAGGCTAGGTATCATTTTGGTAACTCTACGTTGAACTCGTTCTAGCTTGTTTATATCTTTTTGGTAATAAGGGCACCAGGATTGAACGCAGTATTCCAGAAGAGGGCGGACTAAGCAATTGTAAAGGGTTAGGATAACTTCTTTGGATTTATGCTCAAATGACCTGCCTATAAAGCCAATTATTTTGTTTGCCTTCTTAACAACTTCTGAACATTGTTGACTCGGTTTTAGGTTACTCGATATCGTCAGCAAATTTTGAGATTGTACAGGTGAGACCCTCATCTATGTCGTTGATGTAAATTAGAAAGAGAATTGGTCCTAATACCGATCCCTGGGGTACCCCGCTACTTACATTGGTCCATTTAGGGAGAGTGAATGGGGGAGAGGGAGGGTGAATGGGAGAGAGGGAGGGTGAATGGGAGAGAGGGAGGGTGAATGGGAGAGAGGGAGGGTGAATGGGAGAGAGGGAGGGTGAATGGGAGAGAGGGAGGATACAAAGAAGTACAAAGGAAATCAAGCAACAACAGATCTAGTGACCCTTCTAGGTTGCTTGTCCTCCAAAACACTGAGGATCAAGTGTCCAAACAGTGGTTTAAAGTGGGTAAGGGAACATTGGAAAGGGAATTACTGCCCTGGAACTAATGTCCGTGGCAGGATTAGGAAGTTAGTAGGGGACAGATGGGTTAGTAACTGAGGGGAGGATAAAATAAAGTTATTCATTTACAAACGCAGTCAGTCGCGGGTTTGATGCGAGATATTTGTCTAGGCGGAGTTTAAATGAATCAACGGTGATGCAGTCTATAACGTGAATGGGTGTGAGGGTGGGTGAATGGGGGAGAGTGAGGGTGAATGGGGGAGAGGGGGGAATAGGAGGGATGGAAGAGTAGGAGGAGGGTGAATGGGGGAGAGGGGGAGACTAGGAAGGATGGAAGAGTAGGAGGAGGGTGAATGGGAGAGAGGGGGAGACTAGGAAGGATGGAAGAGTAGGAGGAGGGTGAATGGGGGAGAGGGGGAGACTAGGAAGGATGGAAGAGTAGGAGGAGGGTGAATGGGAGAGAGGGGGTGAATAGGAGGGATGGAAGAGTAGGAGGAGGGTGAATGGGGGAGAGGGGGAGACTAGGAAGGGTGGAAGAGTAGGAGGAGGGTGAATGGGAGAGAGGGGGTGAATAGGAGGGATGGAAGAGGAATGAGTGAGAATAGAGGGGGGGGGGGGGGAGAGGGGTAGAAGGGATGGCAGAGTAGGAGGAGGAAGTGGGGAGAGATGGAGGAGAAAGGGGGGGGGGAGAGAGAAAAAAGGATAAGATATAATTATGCAGGTAGAATTATATATACATACATGTCTCCGTCACTATCCGATGACCCAATTTACGTTATTATTAAGCCGGAGTCACACGAGCCATTTTTCGAGGAAATTTTTACGGGCAATTATGGTCTGGAAGCTTTAAAAAAATACACTTTATCAGAATTCAGCCGTCTAACATAATCTACCTTCAGTCTAGTTACCGTTACCAGTGCGAAAATGTCCCGAAATAATACGAGAAAAAACTTGCTCATGGAAAATTTACGGAAAAAGCGGTTGTGTGACAGCGGCTTTATTATAGGTGTTTGGGTTTTGGCTGGTACGAGAACGCATCCCCATTTACCCCATTGATTTTAGGATTCGCTATATGATTTGTCTATTTAAGATCGGGTTTTCAGGAACATAACCCAATCGTAAATAGAGGCAAATCTATATATATACTGTATATATATATACATATATAGGTGTGGGAGGTGTGGTGGAGTGGTCTTGCCACTGGCCTGGTAATCCAAAGGTCCCGGGTTCAAATCCCGATGTATCAATGGGAAGATATTATTGGGATGGAATTTGAGCTGTACCTAGTATCAGTGCATTACCACAAGCCCACCGAAACGTCAATAAAATACCCTCATTGTTCCCTGATTAAATAGCAGTGTATGAATATTCCCATATTCAAAATATGCTATAGGGGTGCAATGCCTGGTGAGTTATCTGCTCAACAGGTGGCGTTGTGTGTGTGTAAGTGTGAGAGTCCGAGTGTAGGGGGTGAGACACTGAAGCACGGGAACGAGATGGCTTCAGAGATGGGGTCGTTTCGGGCCATGAGTGAGCACCGTGCCTCATGTGAAGGCAAGATGGAAGGTACTCGTTGTACTCTACGTGCTTCACATGTCTCACTCCCTAGACTGGAACAAGACCTCATGGGCTTCACTGTTCATTGTAAAACGGTGAATGTTAAGGCTCTCAGCCTATGCCCGAGAGGAAGTAAGTTGGAATATAGAAAAAAAAAAAAAAAAAAAAAAAAAAAAAAAAAAATATATATATATATATATAGAGCGAGAGAGATATTCCTATGATTCCCAGCAACCCACTGTACTCACTTTAAAGTATGAGTATTTATAAAAGTGGGAGTATAGGAAAGAAGAAAGGGAGAAGGTGAATAACAATAAGGGGAACTAGAAGATAAAACACGGAACAAATAAAGCGGGTGAATAGAGGAAGAGCAAATATTAGAACGAAAAGAAAGACGGGAAGAGAAGGCGAGGAAGATAAACAAAATACAGAAAGAGAAGAAGCAGTGCCAAGGAGAGCAAGGAGAAGGGAAATACAAGGGACAGGAAGAAGTGGATAAACATAGAGAAATAAGTAACACCCCGTACTTTAACATTAATATCAAATACAAGCCCCAATGTACCTGAATAAACTAATGAAAGCATATGGTCCTCCCGAGATTCCAACTCGGGACACCACACCCAGAACATAAGCACCTAAACCATTACACCTCCAACATAGTTAAAGAAATTAAGAAAGACAAGCACAGGGAGATAGAACAGAAGAGGAAGAGGAGAAAGAGAAAGGAGGTAGAATAGAAGGAAGAGGAGAAAGAGAGAGAAGGTGGTAGAATAGAAGAAAGAGGAAGAAGAGAAAGAGAGAGAAGGAGGTAGAACAGAAGAGGAAGAGGAGGAAGAGAGAGGAGGTAGAACAGAAGAGGAAGAGGAGAGAGGTGGTAGAACAGAAGAAAGAGGAAGAGGAGAAAGAGAGAGAAGGTGGTAGAATAGAAGAGGAAGAGGAGAAAGAGAGAAGAGGTAGAACAGAAGAGGAAGAGGAGAAAGAGAGAAGGAGGTAGAACAGAAGAAAGAGGAAGAGGAGAAAGAGAGAAGGCGGTAGAACAGAAGAGGAAGAGGAGAAAGAGAGAGGAGGTAGAATAGAAGAGGAAGAGGAGAAAGAGAGAGAAGGAGGTAGAACAGAAGAAAGAGGAAGAGGAGAAAGAGAGAAGGAGGTAGAAGAGGAAGAGGAGAAAGAGAGAGAAGGAGGTAGAACAGAAGAAAGAGGAAGAGGAGAAAGAGAGAAGGAGGTAGAACAGAAGAGGAAGAGGAGAAAGAGAGAGGAGGTAGAACAGAAGAAAGAGGAAGAGGAGAAAGAGAGAGAAGGAGGTAGAACAGAAGAAAGAGGAAGAGGAGAAAGAGAGAAGGAGGTAGAACAGAAGAGGAAGAGGAGAAAGAGAGAGGTAGAACAGGAGGAAGAGGAGAAAGAGAGAGAAGGAGGTAGAACAGAAGAAAGAGGAAGAGGAGAAAGAGAGAAGGAGGTAGAAGAGGAAGAGGAGAAAGAGAGAGAAGGAGCTAGAACAGAAGAAAGAGGGAGAGGAGAAAGAGAAAGAGAGAAGGAGGTAGAACAGAAGAGGAAGAGGAGAAAGAGAGAGGAGGTAGAACAGAAGGAAGAGGAGAAAGAGAGAGAAGGAGGTAGAACAGAAGAAAGAGGAAGAGGAGAAAGAGAGAAGGAGGTAGAACAGAAGAGGAAGAGGAGAAAGAGAGAGGAGGTAGAACAGGAGGAAGAGGAGAAAGAGAGAGAAGGAGGTAGAACAGAAGAAAGAGGAAGAGGAGAAAGAGAGAAGGAGGTAGAACAGAAGAGGAAGAGGAGAAAGAGAGAGGAGAGAGGTAGAACAGAGGAAGAGGAGAAAGAGAGAGAAGGAGGTAGAACAGAAGAAAGAGGAAGAGGAGAAAGAGAGAAGGAGGTAGAACAGAAGAGGAAGAGGAGAAAGAGAGAGGAGGTAGAACAGAAGAAAGAGGAAGAGGAGAAAGAGAGAGAAGGAGGTAGAACAGAAGAAAGAGGAAGAGGAGAAAGAGAGAAGGAGGTAGAACAGAAGAGGAAGAGGAGAAAGAGAGGAGGTAGAACAGAAGAAAGAGGAAGAGGAGAAAGAGAGAGAAGGAGGTAGAACAGAAGAAAGAGGAAGAGGAGAAAGAGAGAAGGAGGTAGAACAGAAGAGGAAGAGGAGAAAGAGAGAGGAGGTAGAATAGAAGAGGAAGAGGAGAAAGAGAGAGAAGGAGGTAGAACAGAAGAGGAAGAGGAGAAAGAGAGAGGAGGAAGAGGAGAAAGAGAGAGAAGGAGGTAGAACAGAAGAGGAAGAGGAGAAAGAGAGAGAAGGTGGTAGAACAGAAGAGGAAGAGGAGAAAGAGAGAGGAGGTAGAACAGAAGAGGAAGAGGAGAAAGAGAGAGAAGGTGGTAGAACAGAAGAGGAAGAGGAGAAAGAGAGAGGAGGTAGAATAGAAGAGGAAGAGGAGAAAGAGAGAAAGGTCAAACACATGAGAACAGATGGAAGTTGATAACAAGTGATAAGATCGAAGATGAGGAAATGAAAAGGGGAAAATATTGTAGAGCAAAGGCAGAGAGAGAGAGAGAGAGAGAGAGAGAGAGAGAGAGAGAGAGAGAGAGAGAGAGAGAGAGAGAGAGAGAGAGAGAGAGAGAGAGAGAGAGGAGAGAGAGAGAGAGAGAGAGAGAGAGAGGAGAGAGAGAGAGAGAGAGAAGAGAGAGAGAGAGAGAGAGAGAGAGAGAGAGAGAGAGAGAGAGAGAGAGAGAGAGAGAGAGTAACTAAAATGGACACAAAATTCTGAATCTTTCACTTTCCACCACTCTCACTCAATTTCTCTTTCATATTTATTCATTTGGGTTCCGTGTGTGACAGTGTGTGGTATGTGTTTTATTCTCTGTATGTGTGACGTTGTATGTGTGTGTGTGTGTGTTTCCCTGTGTGTGTGTGTGTGTCCCTGTGTATGTGTGTGTGTGTGTGTGTGTGTGTGTGTGTGTGTGTGTGTGTGTGTGTGTGTGTGTGTGTGTGTGTGTGTGTGTGTGTGTCCCTGTGTCTGTGTGTGTGTGTCCCTGGATGTGTGTTGTGTGTGTCCCTGTGTGTGTGTGTGTGTGTGTGTGTGTGTGTGTGTGTGTAATAATAATAATAAACGGTTTATTAAAGAATGGCAGCCTCATGAGCTGAAAATACACATTTTACAATTAGTGGATGAACATGAGATATACAGATATGAAAATGGTAAGCCCAGTTTACAATGGGTGAGTAAATATACTTTACATGTGTGTGTCCCTGTGTGTGTGTTTGTCCCTGTGTATGTGTGTGTGTGTGTGTGTGTGTGTGTGTGTGTGTGTGTGTGTGTCCCTGTGGGTGTGTGTGTGTGTGTGTCCCTGGGTGTGTGCTGTGTGTGTCCCTGTGTGTGTGTGTCCCTGGGTGTGTGCTGTGTCCCTGTGGGTGTGTGTGTGTGTGTCCCTGGGTGTGTGCGTCCCTGTGTATGTGTGTGTGTGTCCCTGGGTGTGTGCTGTGTTTTTGCATCCTGCATGTCTATTATTGGATTAGTCTATCTATCTATCTATCTATCTATTTACTCAGGCCCAATCCCCACTTTTCCTTTTTTTCCCTTTTTTTTTTTTTTTTTTTATTAGTACCGGTAATTATTGTATACTATTAGGTCTACAGTACAAATGAACAATACAATATATAATTTAGCACTGTATTATCATGTAAGGGTTCGATGCATATTGGAATGGGTATGTACTTATTATGCGTTGATAGCGTACAGTGGGGGTATTACAGTAGCGTAAGTGCCTGTGTGATGACCGTAATAACTTTAAGGGGGCTCACCTCGCATTTATTCTCTTTCTCCCCCTTTCTCTTTGGCTTGTATCCATTCGGCCCAATTCAGCCTACTGTTTTAAGACGTTTACCCCCATCCAGGTGTCAATATTTTCCTGGCGAGCGGTAGCAAGCCAGCATATATATATTTTTGTTTTGACAGCAAGCTAAATTTGTACATTTTTCGATAGAAAAATTTCTCCGGCGAAGCCGGATTTCTCCTTACAATGCTGGCTCGCTATCACTCACCAGGAAAAAATCGACAACTGGATGGGGATATACGTCTTAAAACAGTTGGCTGAATGGGGCCGAATGGACACAAGCCAGGGAAAGAGAGAAAGGTAAAAAAAGCCGGTGACCCCCCTTACTAGTACAGTAGCAGTGAATGAACCGTAGCAGGCAACGCACAACGCCACTTCACCTCCCGTGTCGGTAATAATAGGTGGAATAATGTAGTGTAGCGTGACCATACCACCTCACTCCACCCGCCAGTACTGTACAGGCACGATATACAGTACTGACCATACCACCTCACTCCACCCGCCAGTACTGTACAGGCACGATATACAGTACTGACCATACCACCTCACTCCACCCGCCAGTACTGTACAGGCACGATATACAGTACTGACCATACCACCTCACTCCACCCGCCAGTACTGTACAGGCACGATATACAGTACTGACCATACCACCTCACTCCACCCGCCAGTACTGTACAGGCACGATATACAGTACTGACCATACCACCTCACTCCACCCGCCAGTACTGTACAGGCACGATATACAGTACTGACCATACCACCTCACTCCACCCGCCAGTACTGTACAGGCACGATATACAGTACTGACCATACCACCACCACCACCAGTACTGTACAGGCACGATATATACAGTACTGACCATACCCCCTCCCTCCACCCGCCAGTACTGTACAGGCACGATATACAGTACTGACCATACCACCTCACTCCACCCGCCAGTACTGTACAGGCACGATATACAGTACTGACCATACCACCTCACTCCACCCGCCAGTACTGTACAGGCACGATATACAGTACTGACCATACCACCTCACTCCACCCGCCAGTACTGTACAGGCACAATATACAGTACTGACCATACCACCTCACTCCACCCGCCAGTACTGTACAGGCACGATATACAGTACTGACCATACCACCTCACTCCACCCGCCAGTACTGTACAGGCACGATATACAGTACTGACCATACCACCTCACTCCACCCGCCAGTACTGTACAGGCACGATATACAGTACTGACCATACCACCTCACTCCACCCGCCAGTACTGTACAGGCACGATATACAGTACTGACCATACCACCTCACTCCACCCGCCAGTACTGTACAGGCACGATATACAGTACTGACCATACCACCTCACTCCACCCGCCAGTACTGTACAGGCACGATATACAGTACTGACCATACCACCACCACACCAGTACTGTACAGGCACGATATACAGTACTGACCATACCACCTCACTCCACCCGCCAGTACTGTACAGGCACGATATACAGTACTGACCATACCACCTCACTCCACCCGCCAGTACTGTACAGACACGATATACAGTACTGACCATACCACCTCACTCCACCCGCCAGTACTGTACAGGCACGATATACAGTACTGACCATACCACCTCACTCCACCCGCCAGTACTGTACAGGCACGATATACAGTACTGACCATACCACCTCACTCCACCCGCCAGTACTGTACAGGCACGATATACAGTACTGACCATACCACCACCACCACCACCACACCAGTACTGTACAGGCACGATATACAGTACTGACCATACCACCTCACTCCACCCGCCAGTACTGTACAGGCACGATATACAGTACTGACCATACCACCTCACTCCACCCGCCAGTACTGTACAGGCACGATATACAGTACTGACCATACCACCACCACCACCACCACCACACCAGTACTGTACAGGCACGATATACAGTACTGACCATACCACCACCACCACCACACCAGTACAGTACAGGCACGGTATACAGTACTGACCATACCACCACCACACCACACCAGTACAGTACAGGCACGGTATACAGTACTGACCATACCACCACCACCACCACACCAGTACTGTACAGGCACGGTATACAGTACTGACCATACTACCACCACACCACACCAGTACTGTACAGGCACGATATACAGTACTGACCATACCACCACCACACCACACCAGTACTGTACAGGCACGATATACAGTACTGACCATACCACCACCACCACCACACCAGTACTGTACAGGCACGATATACAGTACTGACCATACCACCTCACTCCACCCGCCAGTACTGTACAGGCACGATATACAGTACTGACCATACCACCACCACCACCACACCAGTACAGTACAGGCACGGTATACAGTACTGACCATACCACCACCACACCAGTACAGTACAGGCACGGTATACAGTACTGACCATACCACCACCACCACCACACCAGTACTGTACAGGCACGGTATACAGTACTGACCATACCACCACCACACCAGTACAGTACAGGCACGGTATACAGTACTGACCATACCACCACCACACCAGTACAGTACAGGCACGGTATACAGTACTGACCATACCACCACCACCACCACACCAGTACTGTACAGGCACGATATACAGTACTGACCATACCACCACCACACCACACCAGTACAGTACAGGCACGGTATACAGTACTGACCATACCACCACCACACCACACCAGTACTGTACAGGCACGATATACAGTACTGACCATACCACCACCATCACCACACCAGTACTGTACAGGCACGGTATACAGTACTGACCATACCACCACCACCACCACACCAGTACTGTACAGGCACGATATACAGTACTGACCATACCACCACCACACCACACCAGTACTGTACAGGCACGATATACAGTACTGACCATACCACCACCATCACCACACCAGTACTGTACAGGCACGATATACAGTACTGACCATAATACCACCACCACCACACCAGTACTGTACAGGCACGATATACAGTACTGACCACACCACACCACACCACACCAGTACTGTACAGGCACGATATACAGTACTGACCATACCACCACCACACCACACCAGTACTGTACAGGCACGGTATACAGTACTGACCATACCACCACCACCACACCACACCAGTACTGTACAGGCACGATATACAGTACTGACCATACCACCACCACCACACCAGTACTGTACAGGCACGATATACAGTACTGACCATACCACCACCACACCACACCAGTACTGTACAGGCACGATATACAGTACTGACCATACCACCACCACACCACACCAGTACTGTATAGGCACGATATACAGTACTGACCATACCACCACCACACCACACCAGTACTGTACAGGCACGATATACAGTACTGACCATACCACCACCACCACACCACACCAGTACTGTACAGGCACGATATACAGTACTGACCATAATACCACCACCACACCACACCAGTACTGTACAGGCACGATATACAGTACTGACCACACCACACCAGTACTGCACAGGCACGATATACAGTACTGACCATAATACCACCACCACACCACACCAGTACTGCACAGGCACGATATACAGTACTGACCATAATACCACCACCACACCACACCAGTACTGTACAGGCACGATATACAGTACTGACCATACCACCACCACACCACACCAGTACTGTACAGGCACGATATACAGTACTGATCATACCACCACCACACCACACCAATACTGTACAGGCACGATATACAATCCAACAGTAGCCATCGATATTGAGGGGGTACTACTCACTTTTTCTGGACACCCTTCTCCCTCATGTTTAGCATATTAGTTTTGAGTTTTTAAGACGTTCGTTCCGTTAGTTTGGCGATTTTGAGACCTTTCGCCTCATTTTTTTTGTCAATATTAAAACCTTTCGTGCCCTTTAGGTGTCGATCTTGTCCTAGCCAGCGATAGCGAGCCTTTAGTTTTGTAAGGAAGCGGCCTTCGGCCGAGACATTTTTCTACCGAAAAATTTACAAATTTATCTTGAAAGGGGGTCTAGTTTTTGTTTTCTAAGCTTGATGGAGGTCTAGCGAGGAAACTCAAAAATACATTAATAAATAAATATATAGACTAAAAAACAAGCACTACGGAACCCCCTTAAGTCGAAGCCTAAGCTACAATTCGGCGGTAGCACACACAAAAGTATGTACTGTATATATAAGCGCGCGTTAAGGGGAGGTTTTTAGTTTGGTCCCTTGATAGGCCTATCCTTCAAGCTTAAGAATACACCCCCTTGAGCCTCTTTCAAGATAAATTTGTACATTTTTCAGTAGAAAAATGTCCCGGCTGAAAGCCGGTTTCTCTTAAATTACAGGCTCGCTATCGCTCGCCAGGATAAAATCGACACCTAAATGGCACGAAAGGTCTTAAAGTTGGCTGAATTGGGTTGAAAGTTCTTAAAATCGTCAAAATAATGGGGCAAACGTCTTAAAACTAGAAAAACAATGAGGGAGAAAGGAGTCAAGAAAAAAAAATCAAGTGGAAATCTCCCCTTAACACTGTCTGGTGTGACGTCATGGCTAGGGGGGGGGGGGTATGATATATTTGTGTTAAACCATTGAAGCTCTGACGCGTTTTAGCAGTATATTTTGGCTATCATTAGACGATTTTATGCAGCTTAGGAAGGATCTGTGGGTATTAAAAGGGTAAATACTATCTCAATCAGCCCTTTGACTTCCGCATATACCGTTACTAATCAGAATAAAATCGTCTAATAGTAGCCAGAAAACAGAACAGAAACGCGTATTGGAGCTTGAAAGGGTTAATTATTATCGGGGGCTTTGATGCTAGTGCTATAATTTGGAGCAACGTACCGGTAGGTTACCGGTACTTCACCCTCTGGACTAAGAATAAACGCCTCCTCAGACCCCTTCCAAACCTTAAGGGGAGGTATTTAGTTTGCTCCCTAGACTTCCACCAAGCTTACAAAAATACCCCCAAGACCTCCTTTCAAGATAAATTTGTACATTTTTCGATAGAAAAATGTCCCGGCTGAAGGCCGGGGGTCCCCCTAAATTACAGGCTCGCTACCGCTCGCCAGGAAAAAATCGACATCTAAATGGCACGAAAGGTTTTAAAATTGACATAAATGGGGCGTATGGTCTTAAAATCGGCACACTAATAGGGCAAACGTCTTATAATACCAAACTAATGGGGTTAAACACGAGAAAGAAGGGGATCCAGATAATAATCCTCTCAAGTGAAAATCTCCTCTTAACCCTTTCCCTGCGGGTGACGTTATTGAACGCATAGGCAATTTACAGCAATTTACAAGCTTTAAAAGCCTGTAAAAGCCGTAGAAATCAAGTGTCAGTGGGCGGGAGCATGAGGGACCTCCGTCCGACCCTCAGAGCAGCCAGCCGCTCGCTGAGGGAGACTGGTCTCGCGCGGGTGTCTCGGCAGTGTTGCCAAGCGAGCGAGAGCTAATAATTAGCGAGTTTTCCCGAATGTCTATGGCAACGCTGCGGATGAACCCCGCCACCTACGAAGCTCGTTCTGGTGTCATTTTGAAGGTATTTTCGCCTAGTTTTCGGCAGAATACACTTCATTTAATACAGATACTTGATTAATCATTCAGGAGTGCCTGAATATACCCTAAATAGCGCAAATAAGCCCGTAGAGAAAGGGTTAAGGGGGTAGTGCTTAGTTTTTGGCCTACCGGTATGTATTTATTAATCAATATATTTTTAAGTGTTCACGCTAGACCTCCATCAAGCTTAAAAAAACCCACCCCCTACACACTCTTTTAAGATAAAAATTTAAATTTTTCGGTAGAAAAATTTCCCGGCCGAAGGCTGGTTCCTTCTAAAATTACAGGCTCGCTATCGCTCGCCAGAAAAAAAACATCTAAATGGAACGAAAGGTTTTAATATTGACAAATAAATGGGGCGAAAGGTCTTGTCAAGTGTAGTGGAATGACTAGGAAGAGGCGGTGTTTGAGAGAATTAGCTGGATTACTTTCTAGGTAGGTGAGGCACAAATAGAAACAGTGGGGGAAGTCAGCCAAATGAAACAGAAGTTCCAGCAACTCTTTATCATGTGTCTATGTGGCCTCCCCTGCTCAATTGGTGCCTCCAATCTCGTTGCAATTAAAATAACTACAGCATCACAGACTGTCTAGCAATACGACAAAACACTGACAATTGACCACTTGTGAGTTTCAGGCTATAAGGAAGTTGGAGCTGTAGACATTGATAGTAAATAGAAATGCAATAATTATGTAGGTTTCTGATGGCAAAAGAGTATGTTGAATTGTGATTTATGTATATATAAATGTACTACAACCGTATTTTAGCTGGTAATTCTGATAAACATCGATGTCTACAGAGCCAACTTCCTTATAGCCTGAAACTCGCAAGTGGTCAATTGGTAGGGGTGGAATACGGGCCATTAACTTGCGACTCTCAACTGTATTGTTCCCCCTCCCTCAGTCACGGCACCCTCCTCGTCCACAATCGATACAGCGGCTACAACAACAAATACATCAACGGAGGAGGGGGAAGGTGGAAGGGTTAATCTATGACTGCCATAACACATACACATACAGCGGCTACAACAAATACATCAACGTCTTGTATTCGTTCATTACAAAGGTCTGGGCCCGTATCTCAGGGGTGTGTGTGGGAAGGGGAGGGGGGGGAAGGTGGAAGGGTGAATCTATGACTGCCATAACACACATACAGCCGCTACAACAAATACTTCACCGTCCTGTATTCGTTCATTACAAAGCTCTGGGCCCGTATCTCAGGGGTGGGATTGCGTGTGTGTTGTGGGGGGTGGGGGTGGGGGGGGGGGGGGGGGGTAGACGGGTCATATTAACTAAGGATTTATTTTTTTATTTTTATTTTTTATGAAACAATACATTTGTTCGTGGGTGTTAGCTGGTGTAGGGTTAGTGTGTGTCTCTGTGTGTTTTGATTATGAAATATACACTGTAGTTCCAGCCATCAGCCTTGGTATAGCCTAATCCTGAGTAATCATAGACGTTAGAATGTATTATAAGCGTTGGGTTTGTGTATTAGGCTACGCGTACATTGTGAATCTTACATCGCGTTCAGTTAAGGGGGGTCACCGGCTTTTTTTGTTATCTTTCTCAACTTTTCTCTCTTTCCCTGGCTTGTATCCATTCGGCCCCATTCAGTCAACCGTTTTAAGACGTTTATCCCCATCCATGTGTCTATTTCTTCCTGGCGAGCGATAGCGAACCAGCATTGTATGGAGAAATTCGGCTTCGGAGACATTTTTCTATCGAAAAATGTACAAATTTAGCTTGCTGTCAAAACAAACATATATATATGCTGGCTCGCTACCGCTCGTCAGGAAAATATTGACTCCTGGATGGGGGTAAACGTCTTAAAACAGTAGGCTGAATGTGGCCGAATGGATACAAGCCAAACAGAGAGGGAGAGAACAAAAAAGCAAGGTGGGCCCCCTTAAATGTTTAAATAATACCAGTAGTCTGCCATCATATGTAGGCTATGTATAATTAATGACTAGTTGATAAAATATACAGAGCTATAATACAAACAAGTGAACATGGATTGTCTTGATAGCGTAATGCATAAGTGCGCGGAATTTAGATGTGAGTATCCTAGGTTCGAGTCCTTGGAGTGCCACATGTATTTGTTGATTTCATTAATTGAGTTTAGAGGTGAAGTTGGTTGGTGGAAAAAACCTAATAATTTGATAAAGATGACAATATAATAGGTTGGTCTTCTGGTGTTGATTATGTGCATCAGGTCATGTTTACAGTCCATTATGTGCATCAGGTCATGTTTACAGTCCATTATGTGCATCAGGTCATGTTTACAGTCCATTAGATCATTATACATTTAGTCGGAAAATGTGTCGGCAATAAAACAAAAATAATAAAATAGAATCAAATAAAAATAAACAAAAATAGGAAAAGTGGGGGTTGGGCCTGAGCATATAGATAGATAGAATAAGTGCTTATAGTCCCCTGGATTGAGGTGCTTTAAGTACTATAATAAAGAAACATTGATCTAGGCACTAGACAAAGAAAAGATTACGAGGTAGGGAAGGAAGTGTAGAGTAGAGGTACCGGTAACGCCCTAGCTCTGGAACTCTCTCCCTGAACCCAGCTTTCCCTCATCCTATGACTTAAATTGCTTCAAACTCCGTGTGCCCAGACATTTTGGCTCGAACGTTCCTTGATTTTGGCCCTGTCACTCTTTCAACTCTGGGGAGGCACTCGTCACAGGCAGTTCTGCCTTTTGTCTCCCTCATCTACATAAAAAATAAAATACCGGTATCATTATCTCCTCATGGATCCTTCCTTTATTTTCCTCCAACTATCTGCCTTCCACTTCGCTTCTTCCTCCACCACCATTTGTTTTACTGTATATTGTCACTTTTTTTTCTATATTTCAACTACTCCCTCTCGGGCATAGGCGGAGAGCCTGCACATTCACCGCTCAACACATTGAAGCCCGTGAGGTCTTGTTCCAGCCTAGGAAGAGAGACAAGTGAAGCACGAGCTACAACCAGCCCTTGCCAACCTGCCATCGCAGACGCGAGGCTCTTGGTTGCCCACTCTGGCTCGAAGCAGTCCCACTTCTGAGGCTGCTTCGCCTTTATGCTTCACTGTCCCACTTCCTAGACTCGGATCCTCACTCTCAGAACCCCACCTATTAACTCACTAGGCATTGCCCCCCTGTAGCATATTTTGAATATGGGAATATTAAATTTGTCATACACTGCTATTTAATCAGGGAACAACGAGGGTATTTTTTTGGCGTTTCGGTGTTCTTTGTGGTAGTGCACTGATACTAGGTACAGCATAAATGCAATCCCAATAATATCTTCCCAATATCTTCCACCTGTCTTTGTTTTCCTGTCTTCTTCCTTCATCTGTGTTTTCTTCCTGTCTTCTGCCTACTCCCTTCATCAGTCTTCTTCATCCACTTTTTCCCTTCACCTGACTTCTTTAATCAGGCTTCTTCTTCTACAGGTTTGGCTTCTTTAACCTTACTTCTAATTCCATTTGTTTTACTGCGCCTGCTTTCCTTTCTTCCTCCAGCTCTCTCTCTCTCTCTCTCTCTCTCTCTCTCTCTCTCTCTCTCTCTCTCTCTCTCTCTCTCTCTCACAGTATCTATCGATCTACGGTATCTGTCAATGTACCTTCTCTCCACTTGTTCTTTCCTTCCAACCTCTAATAATTGTCCTCCCATTTTTTTACCTGTGCCTAAAGTAGTAACCGCCAACGATCATCCCCCTTCTTCCCTAGGCTACCCACTTACCAATCTCTCCCTGTTCTGTTCCAATCACCTCTCCTATTATTAGGGTCGGTTCAATCATCTTTCAATTACTTTTCCAATAGCCGATCCAATCAAATGCATAGCGTTCTAAAGTAGATCTATACCGGGTACACAAATGCATTATGCTATTTTATTACCTCAATATAGTACAATTATTATATTTATTCACCAACCAACTTTACTTCTAAACTCAATTAATGAAATCAACATACCGGAAATAGTAATATAATGATATACACCTTATAGACACGTGTACTACCGGTACCTTATGTTGACAATTTTAATATTACTGTATATTCCAAAAACCTATAGCAAGGCTAGTATAAATATACAAGTAATATACAGTGATTAGTAATTTAGAAGAGAAAGAATTGTTCTACACAAAACTCGACTCTTTTGTTAAACATTGCCACTTAGAATACAATAGAAAATAAAAATAAAAATAGGAAAAGTGGGGATTGGGCCTGAGCTTATAGATAGATAGATAGATAGATAGATAGATAGATAGATAGATAGATAGATAGATAGACCCACGGGACACACTCTTTGTCCTTGGGAACTTCAATGCAGTTACTGACACAGATAGAGCTGGCTACGAGGTAGGCTATGGCCCTGGTACCAGGAATGCCAACAGTTCTCTCTTCCTGAACTTCACAAGGTCCAGCAAGTTAAGGATTGCAGGGTCCTGGTTTCAGAGACCAGATCTACACCAATGCTGGTGGTGTGGTGGCCAAGGAGATCGATCACATACACGTTAGCACTCATTGAAGGACCCTTCAGAATTGCAGTCTTAGGAGTGCCGAGTTCTTTGCTACCGACCACAGCCTTGTTGTTGCTACACTAAAACTAAGACTCAAAAACAGAAAAATCAAATTTTATCCATCAGCTTCTCATCTTGAGATGCTTGAGGTATGAGGAGTGTGCAACGGAGTATGCAGTGGCAGTCTCAAACCAGTTTGAATTACTGGCTCCTTGGAGGATCCTGTAGATTTGTGTGAAAACTTTAAATGTGGAGCCCTGTCAGCAGCTGATGAATACATAGGATTCAAACTGAGGTCAAGGAGAGGTTTCCTATCAGGTGAGACGCTGGGCATAATAGAATAGAGTCGTGCTGCCAGATTGGATGTCGGGGTCAGCACAGGCCATGTCTCACAGAGAGAGAACTTCCCCGAGGAGAGACAAAGAGAAAGAGGCATGTAAGGAGAATCGCTGAGGAGGTCAAGGGATATTTCTCTGCAAATGAAACCTTTGACCTGCTTACCGAGCCTTGACGAAATTCTGCTCTAAGCCTACCCTACCCCCCCCCCCCCCCCCCCCCCCACCAGGTTAGTTCCATTTAGATGGCGGATGGTCAACACCCATCAGGTGATGATGAATGCAGAACCCGCTGGGTTGAGTACTTTGAGCAGTTGTACATGGCCGGTGAAGCCTGTGAGGTCTTGTTCCAGTCTTGGGAGTGAGACATGTGAAGTGCTTAGAGCTTGATTGCCCTCTCACAGCACGAAGCAGCTCCATCTCTAGAGCTGCTTCGCCTTCGTGCTTCTCTGTCTCACCCCAAGACTCGGACCCTCACTCTCAGAACGCTACCTATTGAGCAATTAACTCACTAGGTATTGCCCCCCTGTAGCATATTTTGAATATGGGAATATTCATACAGTGCTATTTAAACAGGGATTTATTTATTTATTTATTTTTTTTTGGGGGGGGCGTATCGGTGGGCTTTGTGGTAATGCACTGATACTAGGTACAGCACGAATTCAATCCCAATAATAGCTTACATCGGTATTCGAACCTGGGTCCATTGGATCCAGTGGCAATGGTGACCAATGGCATTGGTCCAGTGGCAAGACCACTCCACCACAACTCCTGGTTATTATCAGACGATTTTATGCAGATAAGGAAGGAACTAAACATCAGAGGTTCGCAATCATTTTACCCCTTAGTTTCCGAAAAGTACCGGTACCGGTCCTTGCCCAGATAAATAAAATCATCTCATATGAAAAATAAATAATTATGATTGCATAGGCCTACTATTGAAGGGGGTGAATTAATGAATGAATAAACATTAAAAAGGTGAATGAAATGGAAAAGATCGGATCTTTTACAAAATGTAAAGTACAGTCGCGGTCAGGAGCACTTGAACACCTTCAATGATAAAAACAAAACGGTGACAATAAACTAATAAATCCCTGATATTTATTCAGTGTACCTCGTTCAGTTTCTCTAAATAGTTCGCCCGTGTATCAAAATTTTCGCTCCAAGGGTTCACTGACCTGCGTGCATGGCCCTCACTACCCTTAAGGGAGCCAACCTCGTGTTTTTTATCTATCTCTCTCTCTCTCTCTCTCTCTGTTATATCCATTCGGCCCTATGCAGCCTACTGTTTTAAGACGTTTACCCCCATCCAAGTGTCAATAGTTTCCTGGCGAGCGGTAGCAAACCAGCATATAATATATATATCCTTGTTTTGACAGCAAGCTAAATTTGTACATTTTTCGATAGAAAAATTTCACCGGCGAAGCCGGATTTCTCCATACAATGCTGGTTCGCTCTTGCTCGCCAGAAAGAAATCGACACCTGGATGGGGATAGTCTTAAAACAGTTGGCTGAATGGGGCCGAATGGATACAAGCCAGGGAAAGAGAGAAAAGGAGAGAAAGATAGAAAAAGCCGGTGACCCCCCTTAACTGCAATGATGGGCTGGTCTATCAGAATGAGAGTTGAGCGTTCTCTGCCATACCCATAGCTTACTCTGACTGTTCCTTTTACTTATATATTTTCTAGATCTCAAGTGACGGCGTCTTTTCCGTTGATTGACCTCCCTACTGCCAACCCTGGCAGATTGGGAGCCAAAGCGTCACATTTTTCCTTTGCCCCTCAACTTTCCCTTTATAATTGCTGAGGGGCACAGGGCCTTGGGTGGGGCTTTTGTTTCCCGGGCGTTTTCGCACCCTCCTCAGCTCCCCGCCTTTGAGTGGCTTCGGTCACCTGGGCATTATTAGTGGTAAGCTGGGAGGGTTCTGTGGGGGTGCTCGGTTATGGCCTTGGCCTTGCTCGGGACCTTGGGGCTGCTCGGCCAGACAGCCTGAGGAACAGCAACAACAACAACTGCAATGGCAAACATTTGGGGATGAGGTAGACCAGCGTCACATAATACACAATTACTGGTACTGTATAGGCTACGCTAGCACCTGATTAGTATGGGTGGTGTAGGATTGGCAGGTAGACAAATGTACGAATTAGGCACAAATCAGGCAGCCCAGAATATTAATTTACGTTCAGCAAAATTGTATCAGAATATTAATTTACGTTCAGCAAAATTGTATCAGAATATTAATTTACGTTCAGTAAAATTGTATACGACCATTAGTGATGCCCAAGGTAAATATATACCTAAATTCCTAAAAAGCGCTTCATATCCAAAAATATAGACCCTAGATGGATGAATATTAGCATGAAGAATACGCTTGGGTTAAAGAAAGGTCTATATAGGAAAATAAAGAGAGGTGAAGAACATTTAAGAAATTAACGGTTATAGCTGATATTAAGAAAGCTAAGTGTAATTATGAAATAAAAGTTGCTACGGAATCGAAAGCATAATTATACCCAAAGGGGTTCTTCCAATTAAATAAACATTCTTTAACTGTCTTCGTGGTGCAATGCATAAGTGTGTTGATTTTCGGTGTGAGCCTCCTGGGTTCGAATCCCCAGACTGCCACATGGGTATGTTAATTTCTTTAATCGAGTTTAGGAGTAAAGTTGGTCAGTGGAGAGAACATAATAAAAAAACAAAAGTAAGAGACAAATAAACTGAGACAGGAATTCTCATGGATAACGAGGCCGATACGGTACATGTAAAACCCTAACTATTATGCTATGTCTTCACAGACGAAGACTTAGAGCAGATGCTGGAGGTCCGTTCGATATATAATGGAAGTACAGGTAGATAATATTTTAAGTCAAATAAACATAAATAGAGATGATGGGCTTGAGCAGTTAGGCAAACTAAAACCACAAACGTCACCTGGGTCGGACTCCATATCTCTTAACCCGTGGAGCCCCGGCTAGTTTTGTAATGTTTGCGCACCAGAACCCGGCCGGTTTTCAAAAAGGGATACGTACACAGTTCCCATACAAATCTGAAAGAGTATTAAGGGGAGGTATTTAGTTTCTTCCCTAGAACTCCATCAAGCTTAAAATTACACGCCCTAGACCCCCTTTCAAGATAAATTTTTACATTTTAGGACGCCAACAAAGCCTAACCTAACAACCTTACCTAACCTATCCTAGTATTATGGGTGGGGGCTGCCGCCCCCACACCCCCGCTATTTGACATCTTTGACAGATTTTTTATGTAATTTTTTGTGAAAAGGGTATTTTTTCAATTTGTCAATAACGAAAATCCTCCATGCGGACTATAGGCCTATGGAAAAAAATATGGCGAATCTGTTGGTGCCTATTTTCCCTAATAAATTGTTTCTAATAAGGCGGATGTAGTGTCCTTGAAGATTATCAGGTTAGGTAGTTAGGTTAGGGTAATGACAAAATGTGGTTTTAGGGGGCATGTTTTAACCCTTTCACGCATATGACGCGATTTTAAGCCGATTGGGGATACTTTAAAGCCTTTGTTACCATCAGGGGTAGGCCTATTTAGAAACGTTTAGTTTAGTTACTTCAACCTCTGCAGTTGTCTTCGAGTTAACTGTGAGCAGAAAACTAGGTTAATATACAGGAGACGCAACAATGTGTTTTTCAGGTATTTTTTTGGGTATTTTGATTTTGTTTTTGGTGTTTTAGTCGTATCTAGTGATGACATTGAATGGGAATTAAGCATTTACCCATTATCCATCAATCTAAAGACACGCCCCCCCGATAGTGGGGAGGGCTATGAAGATCAGGGAAATTGAGGGGTAAAAAGCGTATAGAACACTATAATACACATTTGTAACCCAAATTTGGCTCGGGTTTGTTCAATTTCCAGACCCATAAAACCCGATTTTTTGAAAACCCGAGCCAAGTTTTGACGGAACTTGGGTCGGGTTTAAAAAAAGTAAAAAAGAAAAAAATACAGTAACCTTGGTAAATTATTGGCTCGGGTTTTGTCAATTTCCAGACCCATAAAACCCGACTTTTTGAAAACCCGAGCCAAGTTTTGACGAAACTTGGCTCGGATTTAACTAATTTAAAAATGAAAATAACACAGTAACCTTATTAACATGTTGGCTCGGGTTTTGTAAATTTCCATACCCATATAACCCGACATTTAGAAAACACGAGCCAAGTTTTGACGAAACTTGGCTCGGATTTTACTAATGTTCATGTTAAAATTACACAGTAACCCTAATAAATTGGAAATGAATTACTTAAGGAGTGCGTGCGGAGTTACATGGAGGGATAGACAGACTAATGAGGAAGTAAGAAGGAGGTGTGGTGTGGAGGTAGATGTGCTGGAAAGTGTGAAAAGGAACAACTTGAGATGGTTCGGCCATATGGAACGTATGGAAAGCGAGAGAATGACTAAGAGGGTGTACGAGAGCGAGGTGGAGGGACAGAGGGGGAGAGGTAGACCGAATATGAGGTGGAAGGATGGAGTGAGGAACTACATGAACGAAGGCGGTGCTGGTTGGGGGGAGGGGCGTCGACTGACTGGGGACAGAGGTGCAGGGGGGCGGTTCGTTCGTGGCCACCCCTTCGGGGATCACGGCGTCAGGCAATAGATAGATAGATAGATAGAACCCTAATAAAATCTTTGTTTGGGTTTTCATAAGGTTAACATTAGCCTAACCTAACGAAGTAAAAATGGAGTTAACATTAGCCTAACCTAACAACCTTACCTAACCTAACCTAGTAAGAATGGGGTTAACATTAGCCTAACCTAACAACCTTACCTAACCTAACCTAGTAAGAATGGGGTTAACATTAGCCTAACCTTACAACCTTACCTAACCTAACCTAGTATTATTGGTGGGGGCTGCCGCCCCCACACCTCCGCTGGTTGGGTACTGGCTGAAAAACTTATTGTTTTACAGTAGGCCTATGTATTTTATTTTATTTTTGTTCTCCCTTATAATACATTTCAGCTCTTAATGACATATATAGCAATGATGTATAGCCTATGCTCTACCGGACCTATTAGGCCTAAAAAGATCGATGGGCTAACTGTCGGTCCAAAACATCAGTATGGTAACCAACTAGCCCTTGCATGCCAGTTTAATCCTATGCGAAAAAATCTTTTACTTTGTTACTTTGCGATGACCCATTAAGATTCCCTAGCTAGCTGTGGTCCGGCTCCTTTATGTTGTCCCAACCAACCAACTAACCTTAATGAACAGAGGAGGTACTGGGCTGCCTGGCTGGCCGCTGGAGGCTCGATCACCACTCATCTTGGTCAACAGCTGGTGGATTTTTGTTTCGAATTTGTCCATGTAAAACAAGTGTATGTGCATTTAAAAACCAGCTGTCCTCGCCAGCTGTATTTGGAACACTGGTTATTGCACTTTGGACAGTTTACACTTATTGGAAGGCGAAAAGGTCTTAAGCAGCCTCAGTGTTTTTAAAGACGGTGGAAAAAGCTTTGATCGGCTCACACCCTCTACACAAGCTGGCCAGAGTCAAACTGACAGCTTATATCCTGGGCCACCTGTTTCAAATCATGGCATCACCTGATTGGTCGATAGACCATCACGTGTCAGTGAACGTCGAGTACTCTTGGCATGAATTAGGTAGGGTGATTACTTTGGCTATGACGCCACCAGTATAGTTCATTGCATTCGCCACCAGATGTCTCAGTTGTTGACTGACAGTCACGAAAAAGAAGTCTCCCAGATGAAGACGAAAAAGAAGAAGTGTAAACAAACCCTTAAAACGTAAATATCCATATAATATGTATTATGTTAGTTTCCCGGGAATGACACCTACATCAACAATTTGGAGAAAAATCGCTTAATCACATGCTATTGAGCTGAATTTTTTACCAATATTGTAGCGCCTCCTGTATATTGACCGAAAACTAATTTTGGATAGGTAATTATAAGAGTGAGAGAACTCGATTTCCTATTGCTAATCTGGCAACCTCTGCGTTATAAATGCGGAAAAGGGTTAATATTGCAAAATAATGGGTAAAAATAATTTGCAGAAGGAAAAACACCTTAAAACACACTAGGCCTAATCAATGAAGGAACTGATGAGAAAAAGGATTATAATACAAATAACACATACGTGACCGAAAATCCAATTTGACCAATATAGCCTATACTGGTTTGGTAAAATAGTTGTAAATTTGTGTAATAGGCTACTTAAGTTAGATCAAGAACGATAGAGGTTCAAGAAAAAACGATAATCTTCAAGGACACTACATCCGCCTTATTAGAAACAATTTATTAGGGAAAATAGGGACCAATACTCTCGCCATATTTTTCTCATTATAGTCCGCATGGAGGAATTTAATTATGGACACTTGAAAAAACCCGATTTCACAGAAAAATCCACAAAAAATATGTCAAAGATGTCAAATAGCGGGGGTGTGGGGGCGGCAGCCCCCACCCATAATACTAGGATAGGTTAGGTAGGTTGTTAGGTTAGGCTAATGTCCTTTCAAAGGGGTATAGGCTAGTAAACACTAGGATAGCCTATACCTGGTCAGAGGTAAGAAGAAGAAGAGTCCTGCTGTAGTCTCCTTGAATGTTACCGAAAAAACTAGATAGGCATAGGCCTATGGACGAGATGGGTTGGGTCACTGGGTGTGAAAGGGATCTGCCATGTGTGGGCCAATCAGCTTTCTGCAGACTCCCATTTTCTTATGTTCTTAAGAAATGATTAGCCTAGACCTACACTGGTTACAGACAACAGAGTCATAGACAGTAGCCTAGTCATATGATTCAAACAGTACGATAGGTAACATTCCGTATGCACAACATACATAGCCTAGCTCATAAACAAGCTAGAGAATCCAACTAATTGCCTCAGAGTATGGAGGCGATTTATTCGTGGCCACCACTTTGGTGATCAAAACGTCTGGTAGCCTAATAGATAGAAGAAAGGGTAAACCTGACTTTTTGGACCGACAGCGATTTCAGTAAGTTTTATTTTGTTTTTTGTATTTTTTCCTTCAGATATAGTGTTGTTTTATACTGAAGAGGAGCGGAAATGAGTATTTACCCATTATCCAACAATCTAAAAACACGCCCCTATTAGACTATTTTTTTTGTTTTTAATGTTCTAGGCTATTAGCCTAACCTAACAACCTTACCTAACCTAACCTAGTATATGAGTGGGGGCTGCCACACCCCCGCTGGTTAGGTTACTTTTTTTTTTTTTTTTTTTTTGTGCCATTAGCCTAACTTAACAACCTAACCTAACCTAACCTAACCTAGTATATGGGTGGGGGCTGCCGCCCCCACACCCCCGCTGGATGGGTACTGGCTGAAAAACTTATTGTTTTACAGTAGCCTAGGCCTATACATGTATTTTAGCGTTTTTTTGTTTCTCCCTTGTAATACATTTCCGCTCTTAATGCCATATATAGCAATGATGTATATGCTCTACCGGACCTATTAGGCCTAAAAAGATCGATGGGCTAACTGTCGGTCCAAAACCTCAGTATAACCAAAGAAAGGGAATATTTTTAAGAGATAGGCTATGATGTTAAAGTTGAGAAGGGGCTGAAGTGAGGTCTTTAAGGGGTCCCACCTCGTTTTTTTCTCTCTCCCTCTCTCTCTGGGTTGTATCCATTCGGCGATAGGGCCTAAACGTCTTAAGACAGTAGGCTGAATGGGACCGAATGGATACAAGCCGGAGAAAGAGAGAACAAAAGCAGGTCACCCACCTTAATTAAGAGTTTAAGGGGTTATCAACTTACCTATAGAGTACCGGTATGCAGTATAGGTGGCCTGAGGTACGGACGGTTAGGGTCTCTAGTTCCATTGTTCCAGTTGTTTGTTGTTCCTCCAGATGCTGTTGTTCTCGACCCAAGCATCGTGGCAACACCGCAAGCTTACACAATGACGATCGGCACTCTTTTGTTTTTTTCTGTTTTACATCGTTTCAAGTTACGTCCACCATTTCTTTCCTCTTTCGCAACCAAGCATTTCCACTCGTTTTGTGTGTGTTAGATTGTTTAATGATAATCTTAATGTTAACGTTAAATCCATTTCGTTAGGCCTATCACAAAGTTCAGTGTGACTAATTAATATAACCGGTACGGATTTAGAAGATAATCAAGTTAGTTTCATCAAAAACCATCGAGTGTTTCATTGCATAACGTTATTGCTTGTATTTAACGAAACTTTTGATCCAACTGTACACCCCACTTCCATTTAGTGAACCTTATAATAATGAACGCTCTTTATTTATTTATGTTATCGAAACTTGTGCTCCAACTGTACCCCGACTCTCGAATGAGATAAGTCCGTGTGTATGTTGCACGCCACGTAATAATCACTACATGCAACATTGGGACTGCTGCACGATCAAGGTCAGGCGGGATAGCAACGAACTGTGATCGCTAGCCTGCCACAAAATATTGGAAATTACGTGGCTACTCACAAAAAAAGAAAGCCAAACTAAAATATTAATTAATAATTATTATTGCAAATATCAACAACTTTGTTATGGAATTACTGTAGGCTATATTACGTTAATATTGTCGTTAGGCTATTACATTGTTTACAAATCACTAATGGATTGCGAACACATGCGAAAACGTGTTGCTCCTTCATCGGGCACCCTCTCCCCATGCTCGTTGGCTCAACTGGTGGTTTGGAAGTTAAACATTGTATTACGTCAACAATAAACGTTGCAGCTTAGTATGTCAAGCTTTAAAAACGCATTAATCACAAGCACATTTATTAGTGAGCTGCATGTGAAAGCCCTCCCTCCCTCCTTCTCTGACCCATATTGCCCGACTCAGCTGGTGGTTTATGAAGTTTAGTGCACGAGTGTCGGCAGGATGAGTGACAGACCTCCGCACCTCAACGGTTGGCCGGTGACTGGGCTCGGCTGCGTGATGACGAACGGCCAGCCCACCTTCTTTCAACACCTGTGCGCACACTCTTACCTCACAACACATCGTAAACCTTTCACTTTTAATCAACATAGCATCCTATGTATTCTAATATAGCCAAATTAGTTAGCACATTATCGTCATGGGTTTAGTAATTACTCTCCTGTTTAATACATAGGGTAGGTGTACGAAGCACAAGTCAGGGTGGACTGCATTAACCTGAACACTTGGCACACGGAGGTAAGTAAGCCCCCTTTACCTTGACAAATTTCATCTTTTCCTTAATTCTGGAATTAGGGCTAAGACATAGGTTTATTCACGTATGTAAACTAAGGTTCATCCACGTAGCCAACACTACAGAAACCCAGTAACACTTATGATTATCATCACTTTATATCGATCCAGATAGTTTATCTAGCAATGTGATTCGCGCAGGGTTGGCAAGCCTGAGCTTTTCAGCCGATTCCTGGGTTGTGGATTACGTGAGCTACACAATCACCTTGACAATACCATCACCATTCATGCTATGTTTATAAACAAATACAGTTATCGACTTTGATATATATCTCTCTTATATATTTACGCTAAAGTGGCAGCATAGATAACTGGATATTATACTAGTCAACAATCAATTATTAATTAGTAGGTTATATACATTATACACTTATACCTTAACCAGTGGAATAGGCTTAGCTTCATGTTTTAGTCCTTGCAAATTGACTTGGGGACACATTTAATACTTAATTACACTAATAACAGTATGGTTATTCCTCACACACACGCACACGCACACACACTCTCTTTCTCTCATATATATATACAGTATATATATATATATATATATATATATATATATATATATATATATATATATATATACAGTATATATATATAGAGAGAGAGAGAGTTAAAATCATGAAAATATATCCTAAATGTATGTACATAAGTGAAATAATGAAAATATATAGAATGGTAAGGCTACAATGACGTGCACTGAAATAATAGTTAAAGATATGTTGTACCAGGAGTTGTACTGGGGTTACCGGCTACATCGTGGATTCAGACTTAACTGGGCAAATATAAAAAAAAAATAGACCAAAAAAAAAACAAGCACTACCCCTTTAATGAAGCCTTCGAAATACATAAAGGATGTATAAGAATTAATAGATGATTCCATTCAACCTGAGACAGCTTGGTCAGTATTACAATATATATTAAGGGGAAATGGCAGTTTTTCAGGACCCATTTCTCCCTCGTGTTTAGCCCCATTACTTTTGAGATTATAAGACGTTCGGCCCATTTGTTTGGCGATTTTAATACCTTTCGCCCCATTTTGTTGTCAATATCAAGACTTTTTGTGTCATTAAGGTGTCGATTTTTTCCTGGCGAGCGATAGCGAGACTAATTTTAAGAGGAAGCGGCCCTCGGTCAGGACATTTTTCTCCCGAAAAATGTACAAGTTTATCTTGAAAGGGGGTCTTGGGGGTGTTTTTCTAAGTTTGATGGAGGTCTAGCGAAGAAACTATAATACATGAACAAATGAAATTATTTACCAAAAAAAAAAAAAAAAAAACGCCACTGTCCCCTTAATGAGCGCTACTGTACCTCGTGGCCATCATGATATCATTTAATAGGTTGTATCCATGCCTCCCCTCCAAGCGGCTGCGGCGAAGTAAACCGGCTGCCAACATCCGTATCTGGAAATCCGATTCGTCCTGACCTTAATTCGGCTCCTCCACAGCTAAATTCAATTTCGAGAAAGCTGCCTCGCCGACATTTCTCAAGGATCTCCAATTTACATATTCGTGATGAAAAGTTTAAGAGACCCAACGTACCTATATTTGTGCCCATATCCCTTGACACATTACCATATGTCTTGGCTTCTGACGACTCGCTCTAGAGGACATTAACTAATCATATAATTATATATATATATATATATATATATATATATATATATATATATATATATATATATATATATATATATATATATATATATATATATATATATATATATATACACTATATAGATATACTCTATATAGATTTGTTTTCTATGTGAGTAAGGGAGACAAAAGGAAGAACTGCCTGTAGCAAGTCCCTCCCCCAGAGTTGAAGGAGTGACGGCCAAAATCAAGCCAAAATGTCTGGACACACGGAGTTTGAAGCAATTTAAGTCATATGATGAGGGAAAGATGGATTCAGGGAGAAAGTTCCAGAGCTCAGCTGTTGAATAGAAGAAAGATTGGGAGTATCGTTTCACTCTTTGAGTTGGAGAGTTGTACAGAGTGGGGGTCGGATTGTGTTGCAAGACGGGTACTACGTACCCTACATAGAGGAGATGGTATACACTGGGAGAGCTCTGAGAAACACTGATTATTGTAGTTGCGATAGAATAGCGAGAGATGCAACATTGCGGCGAAGAGAGATATTGCAGAGAATTAGTGAGTGGACGGGAGTTAATGATACGAAAGCTTTCCTTTCTAAAATTAGTATGTACAGTATATATATATATATATATATATATATATATATATATATATATATATATATATATATATAATATACTACAGTAGATCTGGACTGGACACGAACATGGAACTTTGCAAATCGGAGAACGAACCCCCAATGTTTGAACCTCGAAACCGTGAAAATTTTATATTTTCGCAGTTTCGAGGTTCGAACTTGGAGGTTCGTTCTCCGATTTTGGGTCCCTGCAAAGTTCCATTTTCGTGTCCAGTCCAGATCTACTGTAGTCTATTATATATATAATAATTATATTGTTACGACCCTGGCTGCCACGAAGCAGTTGGCTCGCTTGACCAGAGTGGTAACAGATTGTTATGCTTCTCAAGCCTCTGGTAGTTTTTAGGTTGTCTGTTGTTGCTCGCTTTTCTTTCACTTCGAATATACCAGACAGCTCAAGAATTATATACTGGTCTACAGAAGCGCTTGATTATTAGAAAATCTTCGAAATTTGCATCTGGCTTCACCCATATTTGAAAAATTATGTGGTCAAAAAAATCCAATTCCTGAATCCAGTTCCCTTCTACGGGAATTTCAAGATTATATCGTGAGAACCGACGGCGAGATTGAGAAACCGATTCCGAAATCAAAGCCAAACCTGATAACCAATCTGAATACCCTGAAATATAACATGGGGGATAATATAGATAGCAGGCTCAACGTATTTATATATAGTCACTTGTCCATGGATGGACGATCTATTAACGCTTCCAATTTGGACAAGCGTACATTACAATCAATGCAAGCATATTTAGAAATGGGACAAGATGTAAATTTTTCAATTAAAATTAAAAAAAGTCTAAATTATAATATTAACGAAGCAAATATTGTACCGCTATTTACAAGCATGCTCTGTTGGGAAGGTGTGATTCTTACGCACGCTTTTCAATTGGCAAAAATTCTAAAGTTAAAAACAGATAATCTGATTGTCTTGGAGAACGGAGGTTTTACCATGCATTATTAATGATTATTAAGATTAATTTTTATAAATCAGTTCTGTGAAGCAGAATTGAATAAGTAGCGCCAACGAACTTGACAAAAATCTCGATCCCTGACCGCTTCGTAACTCAAAAGGGCCAAGAGCAAACTGGCTGTACATATCCACGCCCATTACCTGGTGGACTCTTCTCAAATGATAGGAATCTCGGCCGAATTGCTTTCATTCATTTTGAGTTATAAGAAGTTAAGGGGTCAAGATTATAGTAAAGTTCCTTGGCGCTACCTATAGTGATCTCCCGCATACCGTGCACCACCAGCCAGCTTGTCTGTCGTTCTGTGTGTCTGTCTGTCCGCCCAATATATCCTCCTAGGGTTATTTATAGATGCTTATGAAATGATTATCCATGATTTTAGACGGTCCGTGCGGATGTCAGTCAGAAAAGGATATTGACCTCACTCATAGGTTAAAGCATGGTTAAAGTCAACCATAAAAGTCAAAGATAAAGGTAAATTTTTCAACTTTTTAACTACTCTCAATGTTCACCATATTCACAATGCTAGATGTTACATATATGACAAACACACTGACCAACTTTCAGCTAAATAGTTGTAAGTTTAAGGTCAAAGGTCAACGACAAAGGTCAAAATCATGTTTATTTATGTTAGGCCTACTTCTAAACTAATGTACCGATTTTCGCCAAAAGTTGCAGATATAAAAAATACCTATACAAAGGTCAGTAGGTACAAAAATAATATATTACTAAAAGGTCAAGGTCATAGATCAAGGTCAAAATAATAACTTTATGGTTTAACCAAATTTCACAAAATTCGCTGAATTGGTTGACATTGGTATAAGAATAACTGCAAATTATGAGACACATTGTGCAAAGGTCAAGATAAAGGTCAAAGGTCAATACCAATTATATTCATAATTTCTCCTATATTTATCAATATTTGTTTTATCAAAATATGCATACATACTTGATGAGTCAATGAAATGCTCAGGATAAAAACAAAATCCTCCTAAAGGTCAAGGTCACAGTTCAGTTATTTAAACAGGTGTTAAATATCATAGGAATTTCACCAATATCGTTCTCCTAGATGTTGTTTATACACAAAATGTTATTGAACAAATATCAAATATGTAGCCTATTTCAAATGTTAAGGTCAAAAGTCAAGGAAAAAGGTCAAAATCAGATACATTAATATTACTTCTGAACTAATGGATAGATTTTCGCCAAACGTTACAGAAATGTCTAAAACACCTATACAAAGGTCAACAAATACAAAACTAAATTAATACTAAAAGACCAAAGGTCATAGATCAAGATCAAATGTTAAGGTCAATATAGTAACTTATTTATGGTTTATTCAAATTTCACCAAATTCGCTGAAATGGTTGACCCTGGTATAGAAATTATAACTGCAAATTACCACACACATTCTGCAAAGGTCAAGATAAAGGTCAAAGGTCACTTCCAATTATATTCATAATTCTATCTATTGCCAGACGCCTTACTCCCCTTAATGAGGGTGGCCATACACAGAATGCCCCCAAGCGGACCTATTCCCTGTAAGAGGGAACAACCCGAGCCAGTTTACTGAAGGACTTACAGGATTGACCACTCAATTTAGGATCCGTCCGACTCCGAGGCCCTCTGTGTATTTTGTTAGCACTATTTTTTCTACAGTGGTGATCGGCTAGTCCATTCACTAACCTGACTTACCCATAGATAAGCAGTACAGATTTGTATCAGGTTTACTCCCCTAGACAGGTTGCCGACCAAGGCTGACGAGTCCCATCCACCCGGATTTTTATAAGGTTGTCTCCCCTAGATGGGTTGCCGACCAAGGCTAACGAGTCCCATCTACCCTAGGGTAATTACTCCTAAACTAATCAATAATTGTTCATTCATATGTGCATACATACTTGAATTGTCAATGAAATGATCATGAAATGCAAAAATATTTCCTCTCTTAACCTCTGAAGTGCGCATGGGGGTAATTGGAAACGTCCCCCTGTGCTGACGTATTTGAGGTGTTTCCGCCACTAAAATATTCATTGTGCCATTAATAGCATTAATACTTATCCATATGCGCCTATTATGGGTTGATTATAAAGGTATTAACCTGAAACAACAATAAAACGAGTGAAAACAGCGTTTGGATGGTCAAAATCGGAGATATAGCCCGCGAGTTGTATAATGTATGGGTGAGGCAATCTGCTTTCCCGCCAATTTCCCCCAAGGCCACTGAGACACAGTCGATCGATACTCTCTCTCTCTCTCTTGCACTCGCTTGCTATCAGTGATGACCACACCCTCCAATCGGATTTCTAATGTTAGCACAAAAATATACCTCAGAATAAGGGAATAACAGGGAAAATAGGTGATAACTGAAGGAGAGGAGGAAAGTGGGGAAGGAGGGGAGGTAGAGGACTGAGATTTTGCATGGCCCAGGGGCCAAAAAAAAAATAAAAAATAAAAAAAAAAATATAAAAAAATATTTTTTTTTCGATGTCAAAAGTTGATTTTTATTTTCTCTGACTCTTAAGAGTCTCCCCGCAGTGCGCCGGGGGAACTCTTAAGAGTCTCCCCGCAGCTCCCGGGTTAAGGGGGGTGACCTGCTTTTTTTCTCTCCTTTTCTCTCTTTCTCTGGCATGTATCCATTCGGACCCATTTAGCCTACTGTTCTAACTCTCCTTCAGAGCCAATACCAACCAAATCTTTAACTGCAAACAATGCCTACATCCTCCTCATATAATCCCCAAGTGAAATCAAGCCTTAATGAGACCGGCTCCCTGACAGAAAACAAAGCCAGAGTCTCACACATGCCTCTCTTGCCCCGAAAACGGGCGCCCAAAGTGCCGACAAAATCATGAGGGGTCACTATATGCGCGTTGAGCCTAAGCAAAGTAAGCCTTCAGCCCTCAGACTTCACCACCATTTTGGGTTCGGAACTAGAAGTAACAAAAGGTAGAGATCTAGGTAATGAAGCCATAGAACTCTTAAATTCTGATCTAAATACTATTTCCAATTGGGGCAGAGAAAACCTTGTTAACTTTAATGCTTCCAAAACCCAATTTCTCCATCTATCTACCCGTCAGGATCTCCCAGCGGACTATCCCTTATTTTTCAACAATACAAAAATCAAACCTTCATCTTCTCTCAATATTCTTGGTGTCTCTTTTTCTTCTGCTCTCATTGGAAGAACCATATTACCAGTCTTGCTAAGGCAGCCTCCCAGAAGCTGGGTGTGCTCAACCGCCTTAGGGGGTTCTTTTCCCCAGCACAGCTTCTTGCTCTGTACAGGGGCATAGTGCACCCTTGTATTGAGTATTGTTCACATGTGTGGGGAGGTTCCTCTCACACCGCTCTCCTAGACAAAGTTGAAAGGAAGGCCTTTCGTATCATTAACTCCCGTCCATTCACCAACTCTCTGCAATCTCTCTCTCTCCGCCGCAATGTTGCATCTCTCTCGCTATTCTATCGCTACTATAATAATCAGTGTTCCTCAGAGCTATCCCAGTGCATACCACCTTTACGTAGGGCACGTGGTACCCGTCTTGCAACTCAATCCCACCCCTACTCTGTGCAACTCTCCAACCCAAGAGTGAAACGTTACTCTCAAACTTTCTTCTACTCAACAGCTGAGCTCTGGAACTCTCTCCCAGAATCAGTCTTTCCCTCTTCCTATGACTTAAATTGCTTCAAACTCCGTGTGTCCAGGCATTTTGGCTCGAACGTCCCTTGATTTTGGCCCTGTCACTCTTTCAACTATGGGGGAGGCACTCGCTATAGGCAGTAATGCCTTTTGCCTCCCTCAATCACATAGAAAAAAAAAAAAAAAAAAAAAAAAGTGAGGAACTTCATTCCTTCTAGACCAGCAGTCATCCACCCATAAGAGGCTAGTAGATAATTTGATTGGAAACGTCTCCATATGTGCGCCTTCAATCGAATCCCCAGATCTCGTACAGAGCAGCCTCTCAAGTTTTTCTTGTGACTTAGTATTCCCAGACGGGGACGAGATAGATTTATTGGCTGTGACCCCTTTTGATTCGAGCATAATAAGCGACTCCAGTACTTTCGATGCAAATATAGTTAACCTTGTCCAGCCTATAAGTTTGCATCACTGTACCCCTTCGAGGTTCCAGATAGCTTGTTCTCTCATTGTCCACCTACGCCTGGTAATACCTTAAGTATACCCAGTGCAGGGGATCCTTTATTGTCATCCTCCAGGTTCAGCGTGGATCGTGAACAAGTGCGTTGTGCCGAGTTAATAGAAGAGAGAGAGAGACGACCGTAACCTGAAGTTATTTGGGCCCCGAGTCTACCTGGTAAGTGTGAAATCCCAGGCCCTGTAGTCAAGAACCAGGACAACTAGACATATACCAGTGTGCTCCAACGTCGCTCTACCAGTGCCTATTCTCTCTACTAAATCCTTCAAGTGTTTCCTGTGTTCGTAATGGTAACGATGATTGTTGTGAGGTATTATAAGGTTCACTAAGTGTTAACGTAAATTAAAGAAGATTCTTCCCTTCTTTGTTTGTTATTTGTTGCTCTGCTTCGGGAGAACAATACACATTTCTATCGTACGGAAAACGTTTATATACTTCTTCGGATACAGGCTCCTGTATTTATTAATGTGGAAATATACAAAGGTTTATCCGGTTATAAATACCTACGTATACACGTAAACTTGATTGCTTACTCAGATCTTAGTTTATACGCTACGTGTCATCCGGGTACAAGTCCAATAGTGATAGTTCAAGTCGCGAGTAATTGCTCCTCAGTCTCGGCATATCTTGTAGGAATTGGTTTTTACACCATACCCGAAAGAGGATTTATGAAGCTCCGATCTTACTCTCAACCATCTGAACAATTTTACCAGCACACCTAAACTTAGTTAGATGCGGGAATAGCCTCCCGAAAATATCAAGCCCTGGTGGGGGCTTGAACTCTCGACCCTTGGGTTGCGAGGCAGACACTTTACCAGTTAGACCAATAGAGATATTCCACTTGGCCTGGTCAGCTCAAGGTATTTCCGCATCCGATTCTGTTTAGGCTAACCTATTTTCACTGACTTTACACTACTTCACCTTCCGGGAAGCGAAGGCTCCGAACAGAGAGGAACAAACCTGTGCCAAAACGACCGGGAGTCCGTCAGAGAGGCGAACGGGAATGGTGAGTCAACTTCACTGAGCGGTGCACATACAAGGCACCTTGAGCTACACAGGCACACTAACGGCCCAGTTGGCAGCTCGCTTGAGCGGCCGGCAACTCCACAACCCAACCCAAGAGAGTTCTCACTACACCCCCTGTACTCTCCTATCCCCTTCCTTGTCCTGTAGGAATTGGTTTTTACACCATACCCGAAAGAGGATTTATGGAGCTCCGATCTTACTCTCAACCATCTGACCAATTTTACCAGCACACCTAAACTTCGTTAGATGCGGGAATAGCCTCCCGAAAATATCAAGCCCTGGTGGGGGCTTAAACTCTCGACCCTTGGGTTGCGAGGCAGACACTTTACCAGTTAGACCAATAGAGATATCCCACTTGGCCTGGTCGGCTCAAGGTATTTCCGCATCCGATTCTGTTTAGGCAAACCTATTTTCACTGACTTTACTATCTATCTACTATATTTATTACAAGTTTATGAATCGATAATTCATATTCATTACTCTCCGAGTTATTTCAGTTTAAATACTTATTCAATTCACTTTGACTTCTTGTTCGTTTAGAATTAAAATACTGTCCTATTGTCCATACTTATCAGTGCTACGCTTATAACCTCGCAGTAACTATTATTTACTCATTCCCAAGCCATATTTGGGAGCTTGTATATTTATATCAGGACTTTATTTATTGTGATTAGAGACTTATCCTCTCTATGTAGCCTATTATTATTCATATGTTCACTTGTAACATTATTATTCTCTATACATGAATGTTCCAGAGACATATTGAGATTGTACCCTAGCTATTAACCTCTTAAGTGCGCATGGGGGTACAGTAATTAGACACCTCTGCCTGTGCGCATGTATTTGAGCTGTTTCCATTACTAAAATATTCATTTTACCATAAATAGCATTAATACTTATCCATATGCGCCTATTATAGGTTATTATAAAGGTATTAACCTGTTACAACAATAAAACGAGTGAAAACAGCGTTTGGATGGTCAAAATCGGCGATACAGGGCGGGAATTGCATAATGTATGGGTGAGGCAAGCTCCTTTCCCGCCAATTTCCCCCAAGGCCACTGAGACACTGTCGATCGATACTCTCTCTCTCTCTCTTGCACTCGCTTGTTAACAGTGATGACAATGCCCTGCTTGCAACTCGCTAATGTTAGCACGAAAATATACCTCAGAATAAGGGAATAATGGGGAAAATAGGTGATAACTGAAGGAGGGGAGGAAAGTGGGGAAGGAGGGGAGGTAGAGGACTGATATTTTGCATGGCCCAAGGGCAAAAAAAAAAAAAAAAAAAAAAAAATTTTTGTTTTTGTATTTTTTCGGTTTAAAATTGATTTTTTTTTTCTCTGACTCTTAAGAGTCTTCCCGCAGTCCGCCGGGGGAACTCTTAAGAATCTTCCGGCAGTTCCCGGGTTAAGGAATAAAACCTGTTAAAACCTTTCATGTGTATTTTGTGTCCATTGCTAGAGTGTTGATTTATAGAGCTAAGGCTAGTCTTTACCCAGCAGAGAGGTATCTAAGTTGATGATTAGTGCCGATTCCTAAGGTGGAAATTGTAATCATATTGTCTCACGTTTAATTGAAAATGTGGCAGCGGTGTCTCAACTCGGAAAGACAACCTTCGTCACTCAGTATAAGCAATACACAAGCATCATACGATGGCAGGGAAATAACTTGAAATTATTCCTTTCAAGCCAGAGGACCATGATATTAACACCTATCTCGAAGTGGTCAAGCCCGTGCTTGACATTGTGTGTTAAAGATGACGAAACTTCAAAGACTCACACGACAGTAATGAAATTGGGACGGCATATGTCCCTCGTTTCCGGTTATGTGCGTGACACCCCCAATTTGACCTGGGCTCAATTTGAAAAGTACACCAAGAGTGTCTCTAGGGAAAATGATTGCAAACCAGCAGTTTCACAGTGTTCAGTTTTCAGGAAATCTTGATGCTACCATTAGCCAGTTGAACCAGCTAGTAGTTACAGCTTTCCCAAGAGAATCTGCGGCCGCAAGAAAAGAGAACGTGTTTAGTGCTCTACTTCGTGTATTACCAACGTCAGTAAGGTATCATTTTGCCATCACAGAACCAAAGGGTTATGACGAGGACTTCCCAATTATCCGGCGAATCCTGGCACTTCAGAAAAGCCATGAAAAAGACAAAATTGCCGCGATAAGTTGAGCCACAACCCAACTTCAACACTCTTCTACCTCTTCTGCACCTGCTTCCTTTTATCGTTCTGCAGACAAGATGGAAGCTTGGGTCCGGGTCAGATTGTAGCCCCAAGTGCCCTCTGTCCTCCCTCAAGAAGTCATTCACCGAGCTAGTCAACCGTCGTCCCAAACTTCTTCAGTTTTGGGGCCAGATCCCCTGGATCAAACCATGATGTGTTGCTACCATCACAGAGGACGGATCTGCAGGGTTCGACGCCGCCGCAGAAGGACTACCAGAAGACACCATGGTACTGGAGGAGTCATCTAACATGCAAGATAATCCCGTTTTTTAATCCGCCACCGCCCACCTGTCGTCAAACTGGCAGGGGCTCGGGATGGGACAATCTCAAGTACAGGAAAAAAATATATATATGTGTATAATCATCTAACTATTCAAGGTGTTAAATCTAGCTTTTGATTGACATGGGCGCATCCCGTTCGTGTCTTTTCTCATCATACTTTACCAAGCACAAGGCCACTTTTGGGCCTCTCAAACACTCCTCTATTGTATTAATTGACGCAAACGATGGCATATTCCCAAACAGAGGACAAATAGCTCCCCTCTACGTAGCTACCAACACCCCAGATCACGGTCATCATCATCCATTCATGATCTTCCTATCTGCTGAAACAAATTATGATGGGTACTTAGGCTTCGATTTACTGACCTCACTATGTACAACCATCGATTGTGTAAACAGAGTGCTAACTTTTGACCCCCCCCCCAAAAAAAAAAAAAAAAAAACGCACAGTCAGCGAACCTAATATCATTCAACCTGTTCACACCATTAGAACCTCTTGGGCTATCTTAACCAAAACTGTTATGCTACCCCCTCACCACGAACAGTGGATTTCTATCTTGCCCACTTTATCTGGTGAATTAATTCTAACACCCAGTCTCCAGAGTCCCTTTGATAGGGATTGCCTCACTGCTCCCACTATCATGCCTGAGAATTTAAATCAAGTAAAGATTGCCAACATATCTGATCACCCCCTCACTTTACCAAAGGGGTTAACAATGGGTGAACCAGAAACCCACGATGAAGAACTATCCCTACCTGATAATGAAACCTCTGTTCCCACCCCTAAATTCCCTGAGATTCCCCCACAATTAACCAACCAACAAAAACAAGATCTACAGAGCCTAATGACTTCATTCCAAGACATCTTCGCCACATCAGCCAGAGACGTTGGAAAGACTCAAGTACTCAACCACCCTATCCACACCGTAGGACCTCCTATCCGCCAACCCATCCAACGTCAAGAGGAGGAAACCCAAGTACAAGATATGATGGACACAGGTGTAATTCGCCCTTCAACTAGTCCATGGTCTTCTCCAGTAGTACTTGTGAGAAAGAAAGATGGGTCCACCAGATTCTGCATAGACAACTGCCAACTCAACGACGTCACCATAAAAGATGCCACACCACTACCTCGCATCGATGATTTACTAGACTCCTTACTTGGAGCTAGATGGTTCACCACCCTCGATTTACAGGCAGGATATTGGCAAGTCCCCGTCGTCCCAGAACATCAAGAGAAACCGGCTTTCTCCACCAGTCAAGGGAGACTATAAAAATTCACCGTATTGGCCTTCGGGTTGTGCAACGGACCGGCCACTTTTTCCAGGCTGATGGAATCCGTATTACAAGGACTCACCTGGGAAACTTGCCTTGCTTATTTGGACGATATCAATGTATTCGGTAAAACTTGATCTGAACATCTTCAACGCCTTCGCCAAGTGTTCCAAAGAATCTATGATGCCCACCTTAAGCTAAAACCTTCTAAATGCACCATGGCTCAAAAAAAAGTCAAATTCATTGGCCACATTGTCTCTGAAGCAGAAATTTCACCAAACCCGTCCAAACTACAAGCAATAAGTGCCATCACACCCCCCAACAATGTGAAAGGAGTTTGCGCCTTCTTAGGGTTGGCATCTTACTACCGGCGCTTCGTTAATAACTTCGCCACAATAGCCAAGCCCCTACACGACCTGACCAGAAAAGAAGAACCCTTCCTATGGACAACGCAACAATTACAGGCATTCCAAACCTTAAGACTTACTGGTAGCTGCACCAGTCGTCTCCTTCCCAGATTACACAAGCCGTTCCGTCTTTACACTGACATCTCCCTATTCGGAATTGGTGCAATCCTAGTCCAAACCCGGGCAGGCAGGGAACATATCATTGCCTGTGCCAGCAGAACTCTCAACCCTGCCGAAATCAACTACCCTGTAACTAAACGAGAATGCTTGGGTATTATTTGGGCACTCCAAAATTTTAACGCATATCTAGGAGGGGTCAAGGTCACCATCATTACCGACCACCAAGCCTTACAGTGGCTCAGAAAGTCTGATACTAAAAATGTCGTAACTGTCAGATGGCGAGAGTCACTTGAAGAATTCAACTTCAAGATCGCATACAGGCCTGGAAAGCTTCACACCAATGCCGATGCACTGTCCAGATTACCCCTGCAACCTACTTCCACCTCAGCACCAATTCGAGCAATCCACCACCAAGAATCTACCGACCAAGACCAACAACAACTTCTTCAAGCCCATCAAAGCAAGAAAAAACCTGACTGGATCCCACAAAGCGTGTTTGACCAACTAGAGGGGAAAGGAGATAACCTGTACACCACAAATGGCAAGATTGTTATCAGTCCCAACACCGCCATCAACGTTATGCAATCCCTACACTCACATAATGGCATCCATCTAGGGCAAAAGAAACTAATTACCACATTTCAAGATATTTATTGGACGCCAAAAACCTACGTTACCGCCAAAATGATTACAGAAGCTTGCCATGCCTGTGCCCTATGGAAAGACAAAACTAGAACCCCAGGACCATCAGGCAAACTCATTGCATCCAAACCATGACAACTCCTAGCTGTCGACGTCATAGGACCAATGGATGGGGTCAAAGAATACAGGTACAGTTCCGAGCATATGAAACAGAGACGCTGTACCAGCCCGTCTCCTCAGCCACGGAGAATCCCCGGTGTATCCTTTCTGGCTGAAGAGTTACGATGGGGCAGAAGGGGAGGGATGGAGGCGATGGTGGTGTGGGGTAATAGTTTGACGGATGGAGGGTAGAAGTGATAGGAAGGGTTAGTTAGTTATAATAGGACTTCAGAGCCGATCAACCTTATTGGATTAATTAAGCCAGTATACTGTAAGTCAAGAATAGCGTCAGGACTGGAGCCCCTTGTCGAGAACCCTAGTCCCTTGATAGGAAGGGAGGCAGAGGAGAGTGGCTGGGCTAGGAGAGGTAGGGTACCAGGTTATGTATAAAGTGGACAGAGGAGGAGGAGGAGGAGGAGGGAGGAGGGGGTTACATAATGTCAACACACTTTACCTCGAATGAATTATTTAGGAGTTAAACTTAAAGTGTTCCGTTTTGTATTATCTAATATGCTAGAGCTGTTAATTAAATCCGCAGCATATCATAAATAATCGGAGGGAATTGCTTAAACAATTGTTTCAAGACTCACGAGAATTGGTGCGAAGGAGAACAGGGTAACCAACTGTACGGGTTTTGGTAATTTGTGGTTGGCAGGATTGGTAACACACATAAGTGATACCGTAATCATAGAAGAGTTTTTTGCATTCATTAGTTATAATTATATAATGAAACTTTCTACCTGTTTAATTACTCAATACACCTTAAGAAGTAGACCCCACTGTTGTTGTTGTTGTTGTTGTTCCCTAAGCTGCCTGGCCGAACAGCCCCGAGTCCCTGAGGAAGGCCATGGCCACGATCGGGCTTTCCCACAGAGCTCTCATTGAGTGTAGATTGTGTTGTTGGCGTAAGTGGTTGTGTGAAATGCAGTCTTCTATGATGTGTTTAATGGTATGAGGTGCTGTGTTACATCCAGGGCAGGCGTCGACAACGGAGTCATCCAGTCTCTTCTGATAGCTCAGGAGAGCTGGATGGTGTCCGCATCACAGCCTGGCCAGGTGGACTCTGTCCTTGCGAGGAAGGGAGGAGCTGCCAACCGCGGATGGCTGCCGACCCTCCACGGCCGGAGACAAGATCAACGACCAGTGGAGGACAACCGGATGCCGGCCGCGGGGAGCAGTTTCGGGAGCCAAACCGTCACAACCATCCTCCTGGGGGCACGGGTCCTTGGAGCGGCTTCGGTCGCGCCGGGAATTTCCAGACCCCACTGTCATGTGCCGTTGCTGTCATATGCATGGGGGCGAACGAATTAGCTTGTGGATCAGTCAGAATTAAATTGACTACACCTGCTAACTAAAACTAATATATTATGGCATTTATTGTTAATCCTGTCGCATCTAACAATATCGGCTGAACTCGCTCCTCGGCTTTATTTACTCCAACTTTAGCCTGAATAGATTCCCTTTGTATTGTTATTGATTCGCAATCGCTAACAAAAAGTAGAGTTTATACCATATTAACGTAATTATGATCATTTTGACCGACAATACAATTAAATAAGTCGACACAAATTGAAGGTAGCAACTCACGTGTAAGATAATTATGAACTAGAAAACATTAACCATTGTCAGCAGCGCAGTGGTAACTGTAATAGGCATAAACTAATAGTGTAAGAGTTCAAACCCTTCAGACGACGACTTATAATTTTAAATTCTAATTCAGATAATTTTAAAGTAATGCATGGTAGCCTATCATGTTTAAAATAGGTTTAAAGTATATAGAGTTCATAAAAATGCATGTGTGTTTGTTACAGCAGACTTGCTTACAATATTTTAGAATCTAATGTTATTACACTAACTACCCTAATGATAGCCTTAGTAAATCTTGTATCCTAACCTACTTACCATATCGTAACTTATATCCTAAACTACAGCATTATTGCATATAATAACCCAAAACAATTAAAACGGAAATGACATGAAAATATCACAACATCTACAAATTATATTATTTCACTTCTTTAATAGCATTCTAAGTTAAAAGAAAATAATAATAATAATAATAATAATATAAGACATAAAAATGACGCTGCCATGAGAGACTCGATCCCAGGTTATACAATTTTACAGCCGGTGCCTGCCGTAATAAGCCACCAAATGCCTTCATTGTAGATTTTTTTTTTTTATTTTTTTTTGTGTAGGTGTTTAGGTGCAATCACCACGGCCAATCTGTGGATCCGCCGTTATTGAGCTCGTCCTGGAATCTTTAAGACTCTGAATCTTACGATTCTATACAGGCACTAGCTCAGAGAAGTGTTGAGAGGGGAGAAGGGGTGTTGGAGAGAGAGGAAGGTGTTGGAGTGGCTTTGTTATGTGTGTTTAATCTGTATACGTCGTCAGGATGTCCCCTGACTGGGTGCAAGCATGTGAAACATGCTAGGACGTACGAACGCACCCACTAAATGTCCGCCGTGGCGGGGATTCGATCCCGGGTCTTGCAGATTCACACGCGAGCGTGCTCACCACTCGACCGCCACAGCTCTGAATAAATGCAATGAAATCAGAGTATAGCTGCTTAATTACATAACCATTTAACCATACATTCCGTCTTTATATAATGAGTTCGGAATTCATTTGAGATGAAGGACCACGCACATCATGGATTCGATGAAGGACAACTGAGAAAACGCCAGTGTGATAACCCCTTCAGCACCATGTTACCTTTTTACCTCTGATTCTGACGAAACCTAGATGATGCTCTGTAATTTAAGAAGGACCTATGTTACTAAGAGGGTTTATTTAAATCGTATTTACCCATTTGAGTTGTATAGTTAGATTATAAACTAAAGAAAATCGTCTAAGGTAACCAGAGTATGATGAAAATTATGTAAAGGTAGTGAAAGAGTTAAGACTACGATTCATGTAATGTGTTAACTTTTAATGAAGACATGCCAGAGCATATCACAGGTTGCAAATATTGGCGCAGTTAATTAAAACAACTAGTAGTTACTGGAATTGTCGAAGCCTCCTATTGCAAAATGACCATTACTGCCACTACTGTTTGAACTTGAATGGTATATATATTATAACAAATGACAATTAATTTTGGATGGGTATATTATAGCATACTCATTTATCAAGCGGGTGCCCAACCCCGAAAAGGCGGGTGGCCAACCCCAAAAGGGGTTGAAATAGGGGAGCTATCCCCCCGCCAAAGGTGGCTTTCTAGGGCCTTTCCTAGCTGATGCTGAGAGGATTGGGTTCTAGTCATGTGGTGATGGGCTGGTCTATCAGAGTGAGAACTGAGCGATCTCTTCCGTACCCATAGCTTACTCTGACTGTTACTTTTACTTATATATTTTCTAGATCTCAAGTGACGGCGTCTCTTCCGTGGATTGACCTCCCAATCTACCAAGATTGGAAGCCAAAGCGTCACATTTTTCCTTTGCCCCTCAACTTTCTCTTCATAATTGCTGAGGGGCACAGGGCCCTGGGTGGGGCTTTGGTTTCCTGGGCATTTCCGCGCCCTCCTCAGCTCTCCGCCATGGAGTGGCTTCGGTCACCCAGGCTTTATTGTGGTCGGCAGGGAGGGTTCTGTGTGGGGCGCTCGGTTATGGCCTTGGCCTTGCTCGGGGCCTTGGGGCTGTTCGGCCAGGCAGCTTGGGAAACAGCAACAACAATAACAACAAATCAAGCAAAATACAAACATACCAAAATACACACCCTTAAAGGTTTAAAGGAATCCCGAAAATGTTGTGGCATTAAACGAAAAACAAAAAACCATAATAATAATTATAGTAACAAAAAGCAATTGCTACACCCGGGTGTAATTTATCCTAAAGTCGGTTTTATTTCACCTGACGGTAAATTGAATCCCTTGGCAACCGATTCCTCGATACTTAATGCTAAAATATGAAACTACTACACATCTATGCCAAGTCCTCATAATTAACAACATATTTCGCTATTTAATCTGCTTAATAGTTGAGTAATGAAGTTGAGAACATGACAATTTACCATTAACTGAAAATAAACAGATTATAGTTATATATCACGGCAATATGAATATCAACTCAAATGTATGACGATTATATAATAATTGCAAAACATATTTGCAAATCATAAACCATGCTTTTATAATTACTATTTTTCAATCACACCCTCCTTTCCCACCTCGGTAACACTTCCACCCCCACTCCTCAAACCATCACCCTCCCTCCATCGCTTACTTCCACTCCCGTTCTCCCCCACTATAACTCTCCAGCCAGAAAGGACACACCAGAGGTTCTCCGTGACTGAGTAGACAGGCTGAGGCAGCGTCTCTGTTTCATATGCTCGGAACTGTACAGTAGCCCAACTAAGTTTTGCGAAAAACTATTAGGTATGTGGCACCTGTCTAGTTTACACTCCTGTCCCAAGCCTGTGTGGTCGTGTCTAGGCAGGCGCCACCGCCTGCGCTACCACAGCCAGGGCACACAGACACAGTACCCGCACACGCTGGGCGCTACATACGACAATACTGCTATCATTATTGGTTTGTATCATAATAGAAGGTTTCTCTCTCTCTCTCTCTCTCCGAGGTTAATATCAATCGATTTTCACGCTACACTCTTTGTAGATTAATTAGCACACACCCACCCACACACACACAACCGGAAGGCAAAGTTCAGTGTTATAAACCCACATTCTAAACTGAATTCCTTGATAAAACAATGAGGTGTAAATAATTGTGTTCTTTTATCTAATTAACTCTTTAGATAATACAGGTATGTTATAATCTGCATCATCTTGCATTGCTGGGTTAAACGAGTTGTTCTATTTGCAACATCTGCATCAGGTAATATTATTTATGATAAGAACGTGTATAATTAATATACAGCTAAAGTTCTTACTGTTTCTATGAGATACTATTAGAATATAGAAATTATCTTTACCGTATCATGATTTTAGAATCTAACGCTGATGAAATTCTGTCGACTATGGAAATATATGGGATTACAGCTAAACATTATTTAGTATATATAATTTAAGTTCTATATTACAGAATCTTACACACACACACACACACAAAGGCAAAGTTAGATAATTGTAACTCAGGAAGCGGGACAATATGAGCCTAAAAACCTCAACTCCTGTATACTACAAATAACAGACAAAGCATATCATCAACAATCTCAAGCACTCACCCGCCTGTGGCCTAGACAACATAAGCAACATACACCTCAGACACCTGGGACCACAAGGCATACAAGCACTCACTAACATATCAAACTACAGCTATTCACACAACACAATACCAGACATTTGGAAGCATGGTATCATCATCACATTCCCCAAACCCAACAAAGACCCCATGCTACCCTCCTCGCACCGCCCCATCACACTCCTTTGCTCCCCCTCCAAAGTCATGGAACGCCTAGTATTACAACTAATTACACCTGACCTACCCCTAGCTCCAACACAACATGGCTTTAGGCCACTGCACTCAACAAACACTCTTCTCACAGACCTTACACAAAGAGACGGCATCAATTCAGCTAGACCACCACACAGATCACTATTAGCCACACTCAACATTAGTAAAGCCTTCGATGCCATCCCCCGCCACAACTAACAAACAAAATCTACACCACAAACATGCACAACAACACAAAAAGGTGGCTGGCCAACTTCCTAGCAGGCAGATGTGCACACGTATCTTTTGTCGGTCAGTCATCTAAAATCAGAAACTTTCCAAACGGAGTCCCACAAGGATCCGTCCTATCGCCCGCACTCTTCAATCTGTACATGCACGATATAACTACACCCAATACGCCCCAAATAAACTTAGCCTCCTATGCAGATGACATAACACTCACATGCACACACCATGACCCAAAAAGAGCAACAGATCTCCTTCAACCCTATCTCAACACACTACATGGCTGGTGCACTACAAACAGACTTAATCTAGCCCCAGCCAAATCCACCGCAACCCTGCTCACAAGTTGGACAGAACACAAATACATCCCTCAACTCACCATAAACAACACACCCCTAACACATACACACACACCCAAAATCCTAGGAGTAACATATGATACTCATATGACATTCAAACAGCACACCACAAACATTAAAAAGAAACTGACACCCAGACTTAACGCCCTCAGGTCACTTGCTCACACAAAATTTGGACACAACAAAGAAACTACCACCACAGTATATAAACAATACATAAGATCAGTGATGGAATACGCAAGCCCAGCCTGGGCTTCTAACCTAACTGAAACACATCATAAGACCTTAGACTATTCAAAACAAAGCCCTGAAGATCATTACAGGCTGCACAGCTACTGCACCCACAGATCACCTACATCAAGAAACCAAAATCCTCAAAGTCAAAGACCATCTGGACATGAGAGGCACTCAATTCCTGGCAGCAGCCTCCACGAACCAAGACCACCCACTAAACTACATGGCAACACACCCACAGACACCAAGAAATATCAAAACAACACCCAGCACACGGTATCACACACAATTATTGTCCTCTCTCCCTCCCTGCCCACCCCGAACCAACTTCCAGAAGCACATCCATACTCATATCTCTCACCGATCCATCCACTCACTCACAGACAACACGCAGCTGCATGCACGACCTTCCGAAATCCATCCTTCCGAATCCTCCCTTCCTCGCGAGGACAGAGTCCACCTGGCCAGGCTGAGATGCGGACACCATCCAGCTCTCCTGAGCTATCAGAAGAGACTGGATGACTCCGTTGTCGACGCCTGCCCGGGATGTAACACAGCACCCCATACCATTAAACACATCATAGAAGACTGCATTTCACACAACCACTTACGCCAACAACACAATCTACACTCAATGAGAGCTCTGTGGGAAAGCCCGATCGTGGCCATGGCCTTTCTCAGGGACTCGGGGCTGTTCGGCCAGGCAGCTTAGGGAACAACAACAACTAGTGAGACCTATTTTTAATATTGTTCAACACTCATTAAACAAGGGGGAACTTCCCTTAGAATGGAAACAAGCAAATATAACTCCAATATATAAAAGTGGAAATAAAGAAGACCCGCTAAATTATCGACCGGTATCCTTAATGAGTGTTATATGCAAGCTTTGTGAAAAGATTATTAGAAAAAGATCGGTGGGTATGTTGGAGGAGAGGAAAATAATTTCAAGCAAGCAGTTCGGGTTCAGAAAAGGTCATTCGTGTACCACAAATTTGTTGAGTTACTATGATAGGGTAATTGACATTGTACAAGGGAGGGAGGGGTGGGTAGATTGTATTTACTTAGATTTCAAGAAGGCATTTGATAAGGTGCCTCATAAGAGATTGTTGTGGAAGCTCAGGACTCCCTCAAGGTTGAGGGAGTATTATTAAAGTGGATGGAAAACTATTTAATTGGGAGGGAAATGCGAACAGTAATATTATTTTTAAAAGGAAAGTTCTCCTCGTGGAAAAGGGTAAAAAGCGGAGTGCCTCAAGGATCGGTGTTGGCCCCAATCATGTTTTTGGTTTTCATCAATGACCTTCAAATGGGAATAGGCTCATATATGTCTATGTTTGCTGATGATACAAAATTAATGAAGCATACAATTAAATTATATGAGTGGAGTCAAACTTGGAAAATGGAATTCAACACGAGTAAGTGTCATGTTCTTGAGATGGGAAAAAGTAAATATAGACCTTCTTGGGAATATAAAATAGGAGATGAAATAATTAGTAAAGCTGGGAAAGAAAATATAAATAAAATAACTGGTGAAACCTATGCAGTGTTGACTAACATGAGAATAGCTCTGAATTATTTAGATGAAGAGATGTTAGCAAAAATAATAGGGACAATAATACAACCAAGACTGGAGTATGCAGCAGTGGTGTGGTCTCCACACCTTATAAAACATAATAAAAAACTGGAAAGAGTTCAGAGAGTTGCCACTAAGATGATAGCTAGCCTTAGAGACCTGCCATATGAGGAGAGATTGGAGAGGCTAAAGCTGCCAACGCTGAGGGAGAGGAGAGAGAGAGGTGACATGATCATGATGTTTAAGTGTGTGAAGGGTTTTGAGAAGATCGATAAGGGAGATTTTGTGGTGAGGGACGAGGGAAGAACCAGGGGTCATGAATGTAAGTTGAGGAAAGTTGTATGTAAGTCTGATGTAAGAAAGTTCAGCTTCCTGTTGGAATAAGTTGGATGGGGAGGTGGTGGGAGCAAGAAATATCCAAACTTTTAAAGAAAAATTGGATAAATGTAGAGAGAGACAGGACAACACAAGCTTAGGCTCAAATCCTGTATACTACAATTAGGTGAGTACAATTACAATTAGGTGAGTACACACAGTGGTCCGTAGCATATTGGTTACCGCGCTTGAGTCACAGCCAAAAGGACATGGGTTCCATTCCTGGGCGGGAAGGAAACATTTGGGCAAGTCTTCTTAACCAATGCGCCTCTCTTGACCTAGCAGTATAAATAGGCCTCTGGAATAAGAGGCCACTTATGACGTCTTTTTTAGGGTTGGCGGTCTGTTACTAGCTGGATGGGTACCGTACAGGTCAACCAAACCCTCAAATCCAGATATCGGCAATTGGCCGATTACAAATTACAGTACTGTACATGCATATCTACAGCCACTCCAACCATGCATTAACACTTCACGCAATATATTCCCAAGTCGAACTTTTTTCGGTAAAAAAGAAAAAGAAAACGAAGCTGTAATTATTGGAAACTGAGGTGATGAGAAAATACCCAATATACTTTCTTGCCCACATCACACCTATAATAGTCATCCATTCAGCAAGTTATGGTTCATCAGGCTGCTAAGGTTGCTGAACGTGGTAGTATGGTTGGGATGAGTGAGAGTGGGGTGTCGGAATGTTTAACGGTGGCAAAAAAAAGGTGGGAAGAAGGACAACTGACAGACCGACATAGAAGTGGAGCTAAGCGGAAAACCACGTCATGACAGGACCAAGAAAGTAAACAGTATATGAATAACCATCCATTCTCCAACGCCGAGGAAGCTAAGCAACATTTTCAACTTCAAGTTTCTACAGAAACTAAAATATGCAAGAGATTGAAGGGGATGGGATATAACCATAGATCACCAGCTGTCAAGTCAAAGTGAACCAAGAGGCACAAACAGACGAGGCTGATGGTGATGGGCTGGTCTATCAGAGTGAGAACCGAGCGATCTCCGACTGTTCCTTTTACTTATATATTTTCTAGATCTCAAGTGACGGCGTCTCTTCCGTGGATTGACCTCCCAATCTACCAGATTGGAAGCCAAAGCGTCATATTTTTCCTTTGCCCCTCAACTTTCTCTTCATAATTGCTGAGGGGTACAGGGCCCTGGGTGGGGCTTTGGTTTCTCGGGCGTTTCCGCACCCTCCTCAGCTCCCCGCCATGGAGTGGCTTCGGTCACCCAGGCTTTATTGTGGTCGGCAGGGAAGGTTCTGTGGGGGCGCTCGGTTATGGCCTTGGCCTTGCTCGGGGACTTGGGGCTGTTCGGCCAGGCAGCTTGGGGAACAACAACAACAGACGAGGCTTGGTTTTGCTCGACTATTTGTTGACCAGGGCATTGACAGGGCAAGAGTTGTTTTGATAATGTCAGAGAGGTTCCATAATAGTACAGTACCAGGAAAATCGTATCACTTAGCCAAGTCGGCGGGGTTCTTCAAATAAGAACAAAGGTTGCTTCCCTTATATCTGCTCATGGCTGAGTGGTTACAGTACCCAACTCTCCCAAACATACTTGGAGTGAGTGGGTTCGAATCCTGGTCAGGATAAGTTTCTCCCAACCAAGAGTTGTTTTCTCAGACAAGAAAACTTTCAGCTCAATCACGCATGGAAGACTACGCTGTTGGAGGCCTAGGAACACACGGCATGTGAGTTAGTCCTAGTTGATATTGTGCATAAAATATATAGACTAGTTATCATACAGAGTAATACTTTCCATCATATCAATCTTGGCTAATTTCATGTTAACCGAGCATTAACGTAAATTATGAAGTTGAACATTTCCTTGATATAAATATACAGATTGTTAATGAACAGTGCACACTTAAAATATACCACAAAGTTGATGATTTTAATTTTAACGTAATAAACCTTCCTTTCCCTAATAGTAATATCGATAGTAAAATAACTTATAATCGTTTTTATTCCTAGCTAAAAGATTTTGTAAAATTTGTACCAGAGTAGAAGACTTTTGGGATAGAGCTAGGTTACTATACAGACTCTTAGTAGACAGAGATTTTGTTGCAAGTAAATTGTTGCATAAATTTAATCTTTTTAAGGTCAATTATTGTGACTATTTTAAAATTTGATATAAATAATTTTAATCAAGCATTATTAACTTGAAGTTTCTATTATAACCTCTGCTTACTTTTTGTCTATATGTATTAACCCTTTCACGCATTTATGATGCAGAGGTTGCCAGATTAGCAATAAGAAATAGCTGTTCTCTCACTCTTATAATTACCTCTCCAAAATTAGTTTTCTGCCCACAGCTAACTCAAAGACAACTGCAGAGGTTGAAGTAACTAAACTAAAGGTTTCTAAATACCCCTGATGGTAACAAAGGCTTTATAGTATCCCCAATAGGCTCAAAATCGCGTCATATGTCGGAGAGGGTTAATTGTTTATCATTTTTATTGTTAATATTAATTTATATAATTAATTGTTCTTGTTAAAAGAGTACTCTTTTGTTTAAATCTATTGTGCCTTCATCATATTTTCCAATATTTATATTTATTATATTGTATTTATTCATTGTCGATAGGATCAATTGCTTGGTTTTGCGATTTCCTTAGTTTATTTGTACAATTAAATGTAGGTTATTTGTAGGGTAGTAATTGTTAGGGGTCACTTGAAGCATGCAATGCTTACAGGTACCTACCCGATAGCACTATCGTTAGTGAGTGATATATGTTTTTTGTACTTCTGTTGATATCTTGTCAAATTGCAAATTTAGCTTAATATAAAATTTGATATAAATTGTAGTTTCTTTATTAATACAGAATTTAGTAACAATTTACCAGAATGTCCCAGACTTCCCAAATTGACTAATTCCTTGAACATGACGATGGTGCATTGTTGTATGTGCGATTAGTTTGCTTGGGAAACAGATTGACTTGCTTGTGTAGTTGTGTACACCCTGTGTGGTGGATTGTGTTCTTTTATTTCAGCATTTTATTTTGTTAAGCGTTATTTCCACATAGCGATTTTGATTAATTCTTTTGCATTTATCTTGTGTCGTCCCAGTTTTGGTTTGTTTATTTTGCAAATTTTTCATTATGATATCTTAATTTCTTTACCCATCCACTAATACCCCTAACTTACAAATTAACTCCTTACATATATTGTCCAAATACTAATAACTAGCATGACTTGGTATAATATGCACACTAACCACTCCTGTATATACCATCAGTTGTTTACCTAAAAAACAACCACGTTCCGTTTAGTAACTCATCCTAGCCACCTCGCCCGCCACTATCTGTGCAATATAGGATAGATCTTCCCCTATTACTTCCCTCTCCCCTTAGTGAATGCATATAACTTGTTTGCAAATATAATAAATAATACCTTACCTAAACTATCATTCGTGAATAGAGACCAGTTTATTATGAAAATCAATAAATATATAATCATTAATCCCATTAGGATTGACTAACTTTGGCAGTTTAATCGGGCTTTTCATTAGAGGGTTTATATAAAAAAAGAAAATTTATGAATAGTTTAACCAGACCACTGAGTTACAACATGTAACTCTTATAGGGCTGGCCTTAGCCAAAGCCAAGGATTCGGCAATAAAGAGAATGGGGTCATGGATGAAAGAAAACAAAGATGAGCAGGGGGGAGCAAAGCAGAGCGGGACAGAGAGCGTTTATACAACTTAAGGAGATTCTGTAGGAATCATAGGGGTACATGCTATGTCATATTTACCCTTTGACTTTCATAATCCCTTTCTACTCCGAATAAAATAGTTGTTGTTGTTGTTGTTGTTCCCTAAGCTGCCTGGCCGAACAGCCCCGAGTCCCTGAGAAAGGCCACGGCCACGATCGGGCTTTCCCACAGAGCTCTCATTGAGTGTAGATTGTGTTGTTGGCGTAAGTGGTTGTGTGAAATGCAGTCTTCTATGATGTGTTTAATGGTATGGGGTGCTGTGTTACATCCCGGGCAGGCGTCGACAACGGAGTCATCCAGTCTCTTCTGATAGCTCAGGAGAGCTGGATGGTGTCCGCATCTCAGCCTGGCCAGGTGGACTCTGTCCTCGCGAGGAAGGGAGGATTCGGAAGGATGGATTTCGGGAGGTCGTGCATGCAGCTGCGTGTTGTCTGTGAGTGAGTGGATGGATCGGTGAGAGATATGAGTATGGATGTGCTTCTGGAAGTTGGTTCGGGGTGGGCAGGGAGGGAGAGAGGACAATAATTGTGTGTGATACCGTGTGCTGGGTGTTGTTTTGATATTTCTTGGTGTCTGTGGGTGTGTTGCCATGTTGTTTAGTGGGTGGTCTTGGTTCGTGGAGGCTTCTGCCAGGAATTGAGTGCCTTTCATGTCCAGATGGTCTTTGACTTTGAGGATTTTGGTTTCTTGATGTAGGTGATCTGTGGGTGAAGTAGCTGTGCAGCCTGTAATGATCTTCAGGGCTTTGTTTTGAATAGTCTGTAAGGTCTTATGATGTGTTTCAGCTAGGTTAGAAGCCCAGGCTGGGCTTGCGTATTCCATCACTGATCTTATGTATTGTTTATATACTGTGGTGGTAGTTTCTTTGTTGTGTCCAAATTTTGTGTGAGCAAGTGACCTGAGGGCGTTAAGTCTGGGTGTCAGTTTCTTTTTAATGTTTGTGGTGTGCTGTTTGAATGTCATATGAGTATCATATGTTACTCCTAGGATTTTGTGTGTGTGTGTATGTGTTAGGGGTGTGTTGTTTATGGTGAGTTGAGGGATGTATTCGTGTTCTCCTGTCCAACTTGTGAGCAGGGTTGCGGTGGATTTGGCTGGGGCTAGATTAAGTCTGTTTGTAGTGCACCAGCCATGTAGTGTGTTGAGATAGGGTTGAAGGAGATCTGTTGCTCATTTTGGGTCATGGTGTGTGCATATGAGTGTTATGTCATCTGCATAGGAGGCTAAGTTTATTTGGGGCGTATTGGGTGTAGTTATATCGTGCATGTACAGATTGAAGAGTGCGGGCGATAGGACGGATCCTTGTGGGACTCCGTTTGGAAAGTTTCTGATTTTAGATGACTGACCGGCAAAAGATACGTGTGCACATCTGCCTGCTAGGAAGTTGGCCAGCCACCTTTTTGTGTTGTTGTTGTTGTTGTTGTTGTTGTTCCCTAAGCTGCCTGGCCGAACAGCCCCGAGTCCCTGAGAAAGGCCATGGCCACGATCGGGCTTTCCCACAGAGCTCTCATTGAGTGTAGATTGTGTTGTTGGCGTAAGTGGTTGTGTGAAATGCAGTCTTCTATGATGTGTTCAATGGTATGGGGTGCTGTGTTACATCCCGGGCAGGCGTCGACAACGGAGTCATCCAGTCTCTTCTGATAGCTCAGGAGAGCTGGATGGTGTCCGCATCTCAGCCTGGCCAGGTGGACTCTGTCCTCGCGAGGACGGGAGTGTTGTTGTGCATGTTTGTGTTGTAGATTTTGTTTGTTAGGTTGTGGCGGGGTATGGCATCGAAGGCTTTACTAATGTCGAGTGTGGCTAATAGTGATCTGTGTGGTGGTCTAGCTGAGTTGATGCCGTCGAAAGCTCTTTGTGTAAGGTCTGTGAGAAGAGTGTTTGTGGAGTGCAGTGGCCTAAAGCCATGTTGTGTTGGAGCTAGGGGTAGGTCAGGTGTAATTAGTTGTAATACTAGGCATTCCATGACTTTGGAGGGGGAGCAAAGAAGTGTGATGGGGCGGTGCGAGGAGGGTAGCGTGGGGTCTTTGTTTGGGTTTGGGGAATGTGATGATACCATGCTTCCAAATGTCTGGTATTGTGTTGTGTGAATAGCTGTAGTTTGATATGTTAGTGAGTGCTTGTATGCCTTGTGGTCCCAGGTGTCTGAGGTGTATGTTGCTTATGTTGTCTAGGCCACAGGCGGGTGAGTGCTTGAGATTGTTGATGATATGCTTTGTCTGGTGATTGGTGAAGGGTGTATAGTCAGGGTCTGTGGGGAATTGTCTCTTACGTCGGATGACACGTCGGTCGTCTTTGTGAGGTTTTAGGTGGCTGACATGTGAAAAGTGATTGATGAGAGTGTTTGCTTGTTGTTTACATGAAGGAGTAGAGTCTGTTGTTGTGATTGCAGCATGTGATTGTGTTGTGTTGCTGTTGGAAAGTGTGATGCTGTTTAGTGTTTTGTAGAGTTTTTGGGGTTTGTTTTGTGATCAAGTGTTTGTAGGAAGTTATTCCAATTTAGTTTTTGTTGTTCTTGTATTTTGTTGTTAGTTTGGGTGTTGAGTGCTTGAATTTGTTGTGTGGTGTCTTGTGTGTGGGGTGCTGGGGAGTGTTTCAGTATGTCGCGTTGTCTGATGAGGTTTTGAATTTCTGGTGTGAAGTTGGAGTTGTGTCTTTTCCTGTTACCTCTTGGAATGTGTTTCTTGTCAGCGTTTTGGATAGTTTTATTGAGTATGTGTACAGCATTGTTGATGTTAGTGATGGGTGTACTGTTTAGAGTTGTGAAGTGTTGTTCTGTCTCATTTGTGAATGCTTCCCAGTTAGCTCTTTTATAATTGGTGTATGTGTGTTTGTGGCTAGCTGGGGTGAGTCTGGTTTTGGTGGTGATAATGATCGGGAGGTGGTCAGAGCCTAAGGTTCTGACCACCCTCCAGGATGTTGTGGGGGCGAGTTCTGGGGAGCAAAAGGTGATGTCTGGAGATGATGGGTTATAGAGGGCTTGGTGAGGAATATGGGTATGTTGATGGATGTCGTTAAGGATGATGAGGTTATCGGTTTGGTTTTGTAGTACCAGCCCTCTGTCTGTGTCGGGGTTGTCGACAAACCAGGCCGACGTCTTGGCGTTGAAGTCACCACCCAGGATGATGTGTGGGGTGTGTGGGGTGTTTGTGATGTGTTATAAGTGTGGTCTGTATTCATTTGGTACTGTAGGGGATGTTTGGGGAGGGATGTATGTGTTTATGATGGTTATGTTGGAGTTGTTGCCAGTGCGTATTTTAATTGACTGTATGAATAAAATAGTATACAGTAATGCTAGTTTGAATAAACTGCCAAAGACGCATCCTGATTCCACAATATAAAATTCAGTACTGTAAAAAAAAAAAAAAAAAAAAAAAAAAAAAAAATTCAGAGGGCTGACTGGCCCACTGACAGCGAATCCCATTGACAATCAGCACATCACAGCCATGTGCATATCTAATTATATTTCTAAGCTTTTTGTCGTCATTGATCCTACTGTAGCACCCGGTAGCCTATTTCACATATCTACCAAACTGTTGCATGCTTATCACGGAGCAGCAGTCCGTTTTCCGCATTGTCTTTGTGGATATCACTTAATTACAACTTAAGCATCTGCATGTATCATATCCTATCTTACTCTACACCTCTAATAAATGCAAGCCTAATGTTTTGTACTGACCATACCATGTATTTTCATGATATTTACTACCTCAATAATATTTAACTTCTGTTAAATGTTCTAACCCATTCTGGCTAAAATTCTGTGTCATTTGGCCTTAGTCGTCAGGCGTTAGAATATTATTGATGTTCTAATGTTCTATTATTCTGGATTGTTTTGCCATTCTTCTTTGAACCGTAACTTCCAATCAATCTATGGACATTGGACAACAAAATCAAAAACATATTCCATGTGAAGCCTTACTAAGGACAGGTGAAATTTTAAAATTAAGTTTGTTGTTATACACGCTTCTAGATATCTATCTAAAAACTCAGATTTCAAACAATGTTGCATTGTTTTTTTGGTTTCAGATCACAACTGAGTCTGACTGACGATGACTTCCAAATCTTTTGTTATAATTGAGTTACTTAATTCCATGTTATTTAGCCATCTAGATACAATTGATATTGCGTCTTGGCCTGTCACCACTCAGATTGGTGAAAAGATTGTAGTTGTTTTTTCAGAGATATAGCTGGTGGTTACTGGCTACCCTTGAGTAAGGGATATGGGTAATGGACATTACAAGAATGCATCGAGCTATTGAATCTCCTCGAACTGGAGATTTATGGCGCGTAATTAATGACTTGAAGTTAGTTAGCTATGTAGAGCAGATTAACCAGAAGTAAATATTGTTAAATTTATATCCTGAAATTTCTATCGATTTCCCAATTTTCACTAAACTGCATGTATTTATCTACATTAAATATCATCTGACAAGGTAGTGCCCATTCAGGTAGTGTATCAAATTATTTTTGGAGAGCCTGAATCGTTATCTCGATCAATAATTCAATCTATTTTAGTGTCATTTGAAAAATTACCAATATTTTTAGTTAAGCCTAAATCAAGGTCGTTAATGTAAAAGATGAACAATTGAGGAACTAAAACTTCCATCAGTATATGACCCCAACTTTCACTACACCCCAATCTGATTGTATAGGATACTGGTAATGTTAAATCTTTGGTTCCTACTAATTAGCCATGGTCTAATTCACGTAATATAGTTCGCCCTATTCCATTAGCTGCTTCTTTCATCAAAAACCATTCATGTGGATATTTATCGAAAACTTTACTGACACGTCAATATTTTTGAAGGTATGTTTTGTCTTTGTTTATCGATTTGTTTGCTTTGGGAAAAGAAATGTTAATAGATAGCGAAACACTCGCAGCCAACACGGTTAAATTCCATTACAAGATTGATGAGTAAGCATTTAACAAATGTGACAGCAGCATACTCCTCTTAATTTAACATTTGTAATTTAGTCAGTAGCCAGTCCTTATTTCCACAAGGGATAGGGAGTATCAACAAGAAACGCATGAAAGGAGGCAACAGGGGAAGAATCCATAAAACAGTTCGCACACAAACATTCGGAAACCTCAATCACTTATTAGCCCCAAAGATCACTGGCTTCACCTCAGATGCTGTAAACGTCCGGACAAATTAAGTCTCTTAGTCATTTAGCTGTATACAATTACATTTTATTGAGTAACATCTAATACAGTTGATGCATATAAACGTTTAGGTAATTCATAAAATCTATACCCGGTGTCATGGTGTTTTTTATCTATGTAGTAGTTTCTTATTCTACAAATTGTGTCTGGGAATTGGCAACAAGGGGATGAAATTTCTCACTCAGCCAAGATTCAGGACCAGTCTTAAGGGGGCATACCTCGTTTTTTTTTTCTCTCTCTCCCTCTCTCTCTGGGTTGTATCCACTTGGCCCCATTCAGCCTACTGTTTTAAGACGTTTATCCCCATTTAGGTGTCGATTTTTTCCTGGCGATCGATAGCGAGCAAGCATATTTTAATAATGTTTTTCGACAGCAGGCTAAATTTGTAACTTTTTCGATAGAAAAATTTCTCCGGCAATGCCGGATTTCTCCATACAATGCTGGCTCGCTATCGCTCGTCAGGAAAAAATAGACACCTGGATGGAGATAAACATCTTAACCCGTACTGTACCGTAGGATACAGTAATAAAAGTCCCCAGCAGTCCCAAGCAATGTGGCAAAAATGGCAGGAGAGACCACCTATCCACCTCCAAAGATGAGGCAAGACTGGCTTTGTAACCCTTCAGTGGGTCTCATATAAGCTGAGAAGTGTTGCCAACACGGGAGCAGTGCTCAAAAGGTCGTGGTAACTGGCACAGGGTTGTACAGGCAGTTACAAGGAAAGTACATTACTGATGGATATATACGTCGCTGGGACTGGGGAGTTGCTTATCTACTGATGTGTATATACGGTGCTGGGATTGGAGGGGTTAATACAGTAGGCTGAATGAGGCCGAGTGGATACAAGCCAGAGAAAGAGAGAAAAGGAGAGAACAAAAACAGGTCACCCCCTTAACCCTTTTACTGTGATGGAGCCTTAAGAGCATTTATTCTGGCAAACATTATAGGATTACATTCAGTTTAGCAAAGACATGTTGGAGTAAGAGGGTCAAATGAGATAGTTATTACCGGTACTCCTTTCCTTCCAAGATCATGTAATGTTGACCAGAATGTACATTTTAATGATGCTAACATACTGAAGAGGGGTTAATACTGTAGCCCTTAGTGTCTCAATTAATACCACTACAGTATACACCTCATAACGATGGAATGTCCCAGTTTATAGCCAGGGCTTTGAAACGGTTTAAGGGAACGAAAACGAAAACCGAAACGAACGAAATTATGCTCGGAACAAAAACGGAAACGAAAACGTTATCATATATGTATTCATTGTCGATAGTATCAATTGCTTACTTTTGCGATTTCCTTAGTTTATTTGTGCTATAAATGTAGGTTATTTGTAGGGTAGTTATTGATAGGGGTCACTTGAGGCATGCTATGCTTACAGGTACCTACCCGATAGCACTATCGTTAGTGAGTGCTGTACTGTATTTTATATATTATTTTGTAATAGTATAGATATCTTATCAATATTTGTATTTTTTACTATTGTTAATGTCTTGTCATGTTGCAAATTTGATTTTAAATAATATTTTGACATTTAACATGTAGTTTCTTTATTCATGCAGAGTTTAGTAAAATTTGCCAGAACGTCCCGGACTTCCCAAACTTGACTACTTCCTTTAACGTGACGATAGTGCGTTGTTATATGTGCGATTGGTTTGCTTGGAAAACAGATTAACTTGCTCATGTAGTGATGTACACCCTATGTGGTGGATTGTGTTCTTTTATTTAATAATTTTCATTTTAGTAAACGTTGTTTCCACATAGCGATTTTGATAATTTAATTTGACTTTATATTGTCCTTGTCCCAATTTTGGTTTGTTTAGTTTGCAAGTTTTACATTTTAATTTACTGTTCCGGAGCAAAAACGCTATTTTAAAATCCCTGTAACCGGTTAATAACGTTATTTTTTCGTTCCATGCCATATTTGGTCAATAATCCATTTTTACTTCCAGTAGCCAAATGATTTAAGTAAATACATCTTTTATCTGCAAGCATTCTTCAATTCAAGGAGGATTTATCATTCTCTCTCTCTCTCTCTCTATTCAAAAGGGAGGCTACAACTATTGCGTGGGAAACGAGAGGCGAGAGTATCGAGTTGCCAGTTTGCCACTGCTCACCAGATGTATCTTAACACTCGGTCATGATAATTTCAACAGTTGTACTATAAAGTTTAGAGTACACCTGTTGAAACTTTTAACTGTGTTCATAGCCTAATGCTTGGTGCGCCAAATTTTGGTGTGAGTGTCCTACGTTCGAGTCCTTGGAGTACCACATGTATTCATTGGAAGAACTGGCGCTTGCGAGAAATAAATAAACAGATTATTATTATTACTATTATTAGGTTTATTTAATTAGTGGGTTGGTGAAATTACAAATTATTATATTTTTTGCCATATATAATATTAATACATAATTTAGTGATTCATGTCTTTACTTTACTGCAACATAGATTGCATACTCCTACACTACGCTTCCTGTATTGTATATGTAAATGTGTTGCCTTATTTAAGTCGTATAATAATATAGTTCTTATGACATCTAAGGGTTTGATTTTGTTGGATACTGTGCACCATGAAATGTATGGCTTTATTATCATCTATAAGAATGTAGTCATGTATAGGCATTATTATTTATTAGGGCTAATAGCATATTCAATACATGGTTTGAGAATAAAGTTCTAACAGGTTTTCATTTCTTTCTAACCGGTTCAGGAACGTTATGTTTGGAAGAGGAACGAAAAACGAAACGTTAATAATACTGTTTCTGATAGGAACGAACCGTTTGAAAAATAATTTTGTTTTTAAGCCCTGAGTTAAGGGGAGACTGACCGTTTGTTTGGTCTATTAATTAATGTATTCATATATTTTTTTAGTTTCCTCCTAGACCTCCATCAAGCTTAGAAAAACACCCCTTAGACCCCCCTTCAAGATAAATTTGTAAATTTTTTGGTAGAAAAATCTCCCGGCCAAAGGCCGTTTACTCTTAAAATTGCATGAGAGCGATAGCTCGCCAGGAAATAATCCACACCTAAATGGCACGAAAGGTCTTAAAATTGACAACGAAATGGGGCGAAAGGTGTTAAAATCGCCAAACTAATGGGCCTAACGTCTTATAATCTCAAAAGTAGTGGGGCTAAACATTAGGGAGAAGGGGGTCCAGAAAAACGGTCTTCCTCCCCTTAAATACACATGTACCACTTTTGTAAGAAATATGACAACTATGACCCTCAAGACATCAAAGTTACAAAATACTCCACTAAGTCAAGCAATGTTCAAGTTTTTCCTTATAACAGTACCTGAGGCATTTCTGCAAATACAAAATTCTCCAGAAAAATTACAATGATACCTATGACAAGTCCTTACAAACGCTTTATACCTGAGTTGAGTACACTAATACATGGTGAGTACTGGTGACTCAAACCTGGATTATCCAAAGCTTGCATTTCCTGCAAGCTTAAACCTTTTACCAAACAAATATGAGAGACTACAATGGCATTGTTAAAATTATGACACTTAGTAATACATTACTATTAACTATGCTTCCATTTAGGGTAACCAAAAAACTAACCTAACCTTTCCTAAAAAGACATGAGGTTTGGATAGGTTGGGTTACGTTATGTGGCTATCTTAAACCGTAGTGAAACTATGGCTCTTGGCTGGAATACTAGTTAGGAATCTGGATTGCTGGGTTACCAGCAAGAAGTCAACTTTTCGGCCCTGTAGAGAATCGTCAGAAATTTGAGGTACACTAAATGTCAGACGGTTTGTTCCAAAAATATGTATCAGTATTTAAATGAATGGTTAGGCCAAAAAGACCCGCGTCAGTGCAGCCCCTTGGGTAACCGCTATTGTCTCATGAGTATTGTTGGGTAGTGAACCATAAATACCTGCTGCAACTCTACTGTACAGTCAAAAGAAAAAAAAAATCCACTTTTGCTCTGAGTCGCATCAAAACCAAAACTTTGGAAAAGTGTAATGCCTGAAAAAATTACATGAAAAGAGTGGAGGCAGTACGGAAGACAGGAGGATTACAGCTGTTCAGATATTCAAGCCTTGGATTAAACTTCACGCAGAACAAAGATAGAAATGAGCTTTGCCTTTTGACCTACTTTCAAATACTGTATCTGACCACAACTGTACAATATTCTTCAAAATACAGTAACTGTGAACCCTAGGACAAGTGCTTGTCGAACACATGAAGCCCCAGATCCTTCTCTCCCACCCGCCGAAGCTGTGTGGTCATTTCCCCGATCCGCTGTATTGTGTCCACTTGTTCCTCCACAAAGGTGTCGTCCAAGAAGTGGTTTGCGTGGGCGTCATTTTTGTCTGAAGCAATGCCATGTAGATCAAGTAATCCCTGCAAAAAATCAGTGGTGAACTCAATTATAATGGATTAGTAGTAGGTAGAGGCACCCAACATCCACTCACTGTAACTCAATGGTGCCTTGCATACCAGTATAGTTCTGCATCAAGAGTCATCTGTGTCCAGTAGCCCTTGTAAATGTTTGACAAAGATATGTTGGTTAAGGGGAGATGGGTAATTTTTCTAGATCCCCCTTCTCCCTCATGTTTAGCCCCTTTAGTTTTCAGATTTTAAGATGTTTGCCCCATTAGTTTGTCAATTTTAAGATCTTTCACCTCATTTCATTGTCAATATTAAGACCCTTTGTGCTATTTAGGTGTCAATTTGTTTTCCTGGCGAACGATTGTGAGCCTGCAATTTTGGAAGAACCACCCTTTGGCCAGGACATTTTTCTACCAAAAAATGTACAAATTAATCTAAAAGGGGGATCTAATGGATGTTTTTTAAAGTTTGATAAAGGTCTAGGGAGGAAACTAGACAAATAATAAAAATATACATAAATGATCAAATAAACAAGCCCATCTCCCCTTAACCATATAGCATCAGGTTAGTGGGGACAGCCAGCCTTATGACACCCGGTGTAAATTGTGTTATACTTATACTACTGATAAACACACTAACTCCTAATTTTTAGCTTATTAATAAATGAGGGGACGGCCAATAATGAACCGCCTCCATGCTCCTCTGTCATCCGCCAGCCGGTGCTCCTTCTCCCACCCAACACCATTTTCACTCATAAACCTCTCAACTCCATCCCTCCATCTCTCTCTCTTCCTTTCCACCTCACTCTCATACAATCTTTTAGTAATTCTTTCACTCTCCATACACTGCACATGACTGAACCACCTCAGTGTTGCTCTTCACACTCTTCAAACACTACACATGACTGAACCACCTCAAAGTGTTGCTCTTCACACTCTTCAAGCACTACACATGACTGAACCACCTCAAAGTGTTGCTCTTCACACTCTTCAAACACTACACATGACTGAACCACCTCAAAGTGTTGCTCTTCACACTCTTCAAACACTACACATGACTGAACCACCTCAAAGTGTTGCTCTTCACGCTCTTCACACTCTTCAAACACTACACATGACTGAACCACCTCAAAGTGTTGCTCTTCACACTCTTCAAGCACTACACATGACTGAACCACCTCAAAGTGTTGCTCTTCACACTCTTCATACACTACACATGACTGAACCACCTCAAAGTGTTGCTCTTCACACTCTTCATACACTACACATGACTGAACCACCTCAAAGTGTTGCTCTTCACACTCTTCAGAACATCCACACCACATTGCTCTGGTACTTCCTCATTTGTCGGTCTATGTTTCAATGTGAATCCACATGCATTTCTCAAGTAATTAATTTTCATCCCTCTCACTCTTGAATTGTCTCTCTAACAGAGCTGCAATTTCAATTAATAAATCATGAAAAGGTGAAGGATAGCCTATATTGTCACTTCTTTCAGATAAAAATTAGGATGGTTCAAAGAGAACTCAGTTGAATTATATTAAAACAGAGATTTTGGTTGTAAGGGATACTTTGGGATATACCACAGCTTAAAACTCTGTTTGGCTAATATTTATGTTGCGATTATTTTTATTGTTTTATTTGCTGTGTTTGGCATGCATTTAATTTATGTTGTTATTCTTAATATATGATTTATGTTGTTATTCTTAATATGTGTTTGGCTGCTTGAATATTGTAGACACAACTCCAACCAATTGGATGGAAATTTAAACCTTAACCCTTCTTTAGCGGGATGTTTTGGGCTCATTTGGGCATATTCAGGCCCTCCTGAATGATCAATCAAGTACAGTATCTGCATGAAAAGAAATTTATTCAGCAAAAAACTAGGCGCTAAAAGCTTCAAAATGAGACCAGAACGAGCTACGTAGCACTCGTGGTTCTAATGCAGTGGTGCCACGAACATGGGAGTTTAGCGTATAGCGGTATATTTTTCCCAGCTATGCTCACTACTGGCTACGCTGCCGTCCTCTCGAGAACACAGGGAGCGTGAGTCAGTGGGTGGCAGTAAGCCCTGGGTGTCGGACGTGTGGCCTGCTGCGCTCCCGGCCATTTGCACTCGATTTTAACCCTTTAAAAGCCTTAATAATGCTCCTAACTTGCTGCAAATTGGTGCACGACTTAAGTCGAGCGCCGCCAATAAGGGGTTAAACATATAGTATGAAATGTGGACTGTATTAATATAAAACATTGCTACAACACTGCCCCGTCATGTCAACACAGGCTGATGTTGGCATAATGCTAACAGCATACCAGCAAGACTCAGTAGAGTTCCTCTGCAGCACTCGTCTGCACCACATCAAACTTACAAGTGCCACAACCAGCCCGTGCCAACAAGACTTTATTGACTAGGATGAATGTGCTCCCAACTAACACAATCCCCCCATTTAGTCGTCTTGTACAACAGGTATAGGTAGCGCCAACGAACTTGACAATTATCTCCATCCCTGACCTCTTCGTAACTCAAAAGGACCTTGAGCAAACTGGCTGTAAATTTCCACACCTATTTCCTGGTGGACTCTTCCCAAATGATAAAAATGTCAGTCCGATTGCTTTGATTCATTTTGAGTAATAAGAGGTTAAGGGGTCCAGATTATTGTCAAGTTTACTGGCGCTACCTATAGTAGGATACATGGAGCATATTCCTATTTCCTCTACTAAAAGGTGAAGGCCCCCTTACCTTCAAGGGGGGGGGGGGGGGGGGGATTTGTAATTTGTATGTGATTAAGAGGTTCTTGAAAAGAAATAGTTGTAGTGGCACTTGTACACTCTTTTGCTGTACCGGTACTGTATATACAGTATGATGGATTACTGCAAATCTGTGTTTATTGGCCTACCCAGAATTACTTGGAAAAAGTTGAGGGGCAAAGGAAAAAAAAAAACTTTTTCTAATAATAAAATAATTGCTGAGGGGCACAGGGCCCTGGGTGGGTCTTTGGTTTCCCGGGCGTTTCTGCACCCTCCTCAGCTCCCCACCATGGAGTGGCTTCGGTCACCCGGGCTTTGTGGTCGCAGGAGGGTTCTGTGGGGGCGCTCGGTTATGGCCTTGGCCTTGCTCGGAGCCTTGGGGCTGTTCGGCCAGGTAGCTTGGGGAACAACAACAACAACAACAACTTAGAAAAAGCTTTGGTCTATCATCAATAAATCCACCTAGAACTTCAACAACTTACATGATACTTACACTGGCTCCCTATCAGAACTAACAATGAGTTCAAATATGCCTACTGACTTTTAAAGCTAAGAAATTCAGTGAGCCTAACTATGTGTTGGAATTATCATCTCCCTTGCACAATCAATCAAATGTGAATGTGTCAACACGGCCGGTTGTAATGGAAGATATGAACAAAATGAAAACAGGAAATGGATATATGAGGTTAATTCCAAATATCAGGTATTTACAGTACAGTAATGAGGAACTTATTTTTTTGTTTTGTACATTAGTTTAACCAGACCACTGAGTCACAACTAATGAGGAACTAAGGAGGCAACTGGCTATTAGGAGTATCAGCGTATAGATTGCAAAATCGGGCTTGGTTGGCTTCGGCATGTGGACAGTCAAAACTGGGTGAAGATCTGAGAGTTTGTGAATGTGAAGGGAGCTGAATGAAGGGGTAGTCCTAGGTAGATGTGGGATCAGGTCTAATATCAATATTTAAAACTTAAGGGGAGTCTGACCGTTTGTTTGGTCTATTAATTAATTTATTCATATATTTTTTTAGTTTCCTCCCTAGACCTCCACTAAGCTTAGAAAAACACCCCCCTTCAAGATGAATTTGTACATTTTTACGGTAGAAAAACTTCCTCTTAAAATTGCAGGCTCGCTATCGCTCGCCAGGAAATAATCGACACCTAAATGGCACGAAAGGTCTTAAAATTGACAACGAAATGGGGCGAAAGGTGTTAAAATGGCCAAACTAATGGGCCGAACGTCTTATAATCTCAAACTAGTGGGGCTAAACATTAGGAAGAAGGGGGTCCAGAAAAACGGTCCGCCTCCCCTTAACAATTGAATCAGCGCTGATGGAAAGCCACCACTAGAGCCTAGTCTATTCGCTGTAAGTAAGCGAGAAATCATGACCTCTAACCTCTGTAACTCAAAATTGACTAGTGTAATCGAGCTAATAATTTCTACCATTTGGGAAGAGTCAGTCCAGGAATAGATGTGGACATTTACAGCCAATTTGCTCTAGCCCTTTTTGAGTTACAGAGGATAGAGGTCATGATTTTTCGCCTACTTACAGCGAATAGACTATAGGACAGGAGACCAATAACATTCCTCTTATGGATCACTTGGTCTCATTGTTCATTGCTGACTTGTGTGCAATAACGACCCTTATCGTCTTCACAAGCCCATGGCACCTTTATATTTAAATCTTATGCTTATGCTGCCCATGCATTTGCATTAGTTTACAGAAATATCTAATTTAAAGTTGTAGTTATGTAACATGATTGAAAAATATAACTTCAAATGAAACCACATTCAGTGAAGCATATTTTATTCTTGTTTATTTTGTTTTTTTGCACCATTAATGTCTGATTTAAAACTTCATAATGAAGCACAACTTTTAAATAAATTTTGTTCCCTCATTAATGAAAAGTGTAATAATGAAACATCTTGAAATTATGCAACTGTACGTGAAGAGTGCTTGTACCTGTATCATTAAAGAAACTGACTTCAGTTAACATATCCCATCCTTCAGTTTAACCCCACAAATCCATCTCACCATTCTCATTATATTACATGCCATTCTGTTAATATCATCCATTTTAGCTGGCCATGTTTCTGAAGTATAAGTCATTGTGCTCCTAATGCACGAGGCATACACCTCTCATGGTCAAGATTGGCAGCAGTTCTCTGAATTACTCTAGCGCATCTGACTGGCAGAAGTGGCACTTCCCAAGTAAAGCCGCTGTCACACGAGCGCTTTTTCCGTCAATTTTCCATGAGCAAGTTTTTTCTTGTATTATTTCGGGACATTTTCGCACTGGTATCGGCAACTAGACTGAAGGTAGATTATGTTAGGCGGGTGAATTCTGATAAAGTGTAATTTTTGAAGCTTGAAGAGGTGTGGCGGAGTGGTCTTGCCACTGGCCTGGTAATCCAAAGGTCCCGGGTTCAAATCCCGATGTATCAATGGGAAGATATTATTGGGATGGAATTTGTGCTGTACCTGGTATCAGTGCAGTACCACAAGCCCACCGAAACGTCAATAAAATACCCTCATTGTTCCCTGATTAAATAGCACTGTATGAATATTCCCATATTCAAAATATGCTATAGGGGTGCAATGCCTGGTGAGTTATCTGCTCAACAGGTGGCGTAGTGTGTGTGTAAGTGTGAGAGTCCGAGTGTAGGGGGTGAGACAGTGAAGCACAGGAATGAGGTGGCTTCAGAGATGGGGTCGTTTCGGGCCATGAGTGAGCACCGTGCCTCATGTGAAGGCAAGATGGCAGGTGCTCGTTGTACTCTACGTGCTTCACATGTCTCACTCCCTAGACTGGAACAAGACCTCACGGGCTTCACTGTTCATTGTAAAGCGGTGAATGTTAAGGCTCTCAGCCTATGCCCGAGAGGAAGTAAGTTGGAATATAAAAAAAAAAAAAAAAAAAAATTGCCTGTGAAAATTGCTCGAAAAAGGGCTCGTGTGACTCCGCCTTAACAAAACTTATTACCCCACTCCACCAACACATAATGCCACAGTGGTGGATATCTTTGGGCCGCTCATTCAACCCAAGTTCAACCAAGCATACAAATTAATTTTTATCCTATTTGCAATTTGTTAAATTTTAATCAAGTTGCTAAACTTATTTACCCTAATTCTATTCCCCTCACACAATGTAACGTAAATTATAAAGTTGAAAATTTTCTTGATATAAATATAGAGATTGTTAATGAACAGTGCATACTTAAAGTATATCACAAAGTTGATGATTTTAATTTTAACGTAATAAACTTTCCTTTCCCTAGTAGTAATATCGATAGTAAAATAACTTATAATTGTTTTTATTCCCAATTAATAAGATTTTGTAAAATCTGCACTAAAGTAGATGACTTTTGGGCTAGAGCTAGGTTACTATACAGACTCTTAGTGGACAGAGGTTTTGAGGCAAGTAAATTGTTCCATAAATTTAATCTTTTTAGGGTCAATTATTGTGACTGTATTCTAAAATTTGACATCAATAATTTTAATCAAGCATTTTTAACTTGAAGTTTCTTGTATAACCTCTGCTTACTTTTTGTCTGTACTTATTGTTTTTTGTCTGTATTTATTGTTTATTTTTTTATTTTTATTTTTATTTTTCTATTATTAATATTAATATTGATGATTTTTTAAATTTATTGTTCTTGTTAAAAGAGTACTCTTTGTTTAAATCTGTTGTTACTTCATATTTTGCACATTATTTGTCTTTATATTATATGTATTCATTGTCGATAGTATCAATTGCTTACTTTTGCGATTTCCTTAGTTTATTTGTGCTATAAATGTAGGTTATTTGTAGGGTAGTTATTGATAGGGGTCACTTGAGGCATGCTATGCTTACAGGTACCTACCCGATAGCACTATCGTTAGTGAGTGCTGTACTGTATTTTATATATTATTTTGTAATAGTATAGATATCTTATCAATATTTGTATTTTGTACTATTGTTAATATCTTGTCATGTTGCAAATTTGATTTTAAATAATATTTTGACATTTAACATGTAGTTTCTTTATTCATGCAGAGTTTAGTCAAATTTGCCAGAACGTCCCGGACTTCCAAAACTTGACTACTTCCTTTAACGTGACGATAGTGCGTTGTTATATGTGCGATTAGTTTGCTTGGGAAACAGATTAACTTGCTCATGTAGTAATGTACACCCTATGTGGTGGATTGTGTTCTTTTATTTAATAATTTTCATTTTAGTAAGCGTTGTTTCCACATAGCGATTTTGATAATTTAATTTGACTTTATATTGTCCTTGTCCCAATTTTGGTTTGTTTAGTTTGCAAGTTTTACATTTTAATTGTTGAGCGTATTCCTGTGATGTACCCAAAAAGACATTGAATTACTGTACATTGAATTGAGTTCACGCCAACGCCTTTCCTACATACTGGACTGCAAATGGGTGTCCCATTTCACTGCAATATCTTTGTTTCCTCTATATTTATTCTTAATTCTATGTTTGCCATATACAACAACTCCCAAGGGCTGCCCTATTATAAATTCTCCTGATAATGCTTCTAATACTGTACAACTATGAAAAGTAAGAGACTCAATGCCAACCCATAAAAAAAGGAAAACAAAAAACAGAAAAAAAAACTAACCTTGTAGATTTGTTTCTTAAGGTCAAGGGCAGTCTTGAGAGCATCCATGGGCAGGCCCCACTCCTGGTGTGTTGGGGCAGGAATGTGTTGAAGCACCACTCTCCCTCCACGCTGATTTTGGTACTGAGGAGTAAGTGTTTATTAGAATGGAAAATGTGGAGAGAGAGACTGTACCCTAACAGGATGAAACATAAGTCCTGTTTATGGGTTCAGAATGTGTACACAGCACAATTATGCAGCCGTCCAGGGTATAGGAAGGTACAGCTTATTAGCTCTGTTAAATCATTGATCCAAGGAGAAGGAAACTAAAAAAAAAAAAAAAAAAAAAATCTTTCCTTCGCAAGAGGTTGGTGTACGGACCAGTGTCCCAGCACAGGGAATAAACCTGCACTAATGAACTGAATAGGAAGCCTCAGTTTGTTGATGAAGGCAGACCGAAGATTGAGAAGGCTGCCTTCTGACAGAGAACAGAAGCACTTGATGGCCACGCCCTTGGGGACAATGAGTTTTAAGGCATCACACACAGACAAATTTATCTACTCTGCAAATGGAATATATTTTATAAACACACTTTAACCATTTCAATGCAGCACTCATACGCCTATTCTTGTATTTGGCATTATTTACAAAATTTAAATATCATAATTGGCACATGGGGCATTAAAATTGAGGTTTCAGCTCACACCTTGCCAGTACTAATTGTAATGCTGTACAACAAACAAGAAAGTGGTGCACCAAACTCACTCAGTAGTAACTTACTGTATTGTTCAGTTATTTTTCTAGGACACACCAGAAATTATGTGTACAGAGTAAAAGGGTTAAGAAAACAGTTAATTTACTACGGTACTATGCTTCATTTAGATTTATAATTTTTTAAATCTTACAATAAAGTAATTCAAAAGTGGAGCTGTGCATCTATAGCATTATTTTTACAGGTGACAGTACAATTGCATACATAAGTTTGTAGTAGGCCACATTTTATATGTTATACCTTATCCAACAAACCATCAACAACAAACCACACAATATAATCCTAAACTCTCCACCTCCCAAGAATAATCCAACAGCCCACACAACACAATCCTAAACTCTCCCCTTCTTAAGAATAATCCATCAGAAAACACACTTCCAGAGAAACCAGAGTCACACTTGTACGCCTCAGATCTGTCCATCACTCGTCATTACAAGATTACTAACCCAGAATAGATCCAACTCAATACCCTTCTTGTCCCCGCTGTCAACATCCCACCGACAACACAGAACACTTCATACCCCACTGCCCAACACTTGCCCCACATGACATAACTTCAACATCACCTCACTCAAAGAGATCTCTGGACCACCCAAGAGAGGTGGCGGACTACAAGATTCCCATAAAGGACATTTTGGGGCTACAACTACAACAACATACCCTGGGGTGACATAAGGATAATAGCCCTGTAATTGGAAGCAGACACAGCCCTATAATCGGGAGCAGTGTGATGCTCCCAGCAATCTAATTTGGCCGTAGCTTGCCTGCTGACCGTGAGGTTGACAGTTCGAGTCTCGGGCCAGCCAGTGTGTTATTGGCAGACGTCAGTGATGTGGTGAACGGCGCGGTCTAGCAATCTGTGGTAACTGTTCACTGTAGTCCCTGATTCATCAGGGCACCCACCCTAGCCCAGCTATTCAGCAGGGAGTGTATGGTGGTAAAAAAATGCATCATCATCATAATACAGTATGGTGCTAGGGCTAAGGCTCCGAAAATAACTGTTGTGTTGTAGTTGGGGAATACCCTCCGTTTCCACAACCACCTTTGGGTGACCAGGGCTTAAACGTGCATGCATGTCTGTCAAGTATGCATGTAGCTCTGCTATGTTTCTCACCTGGTTAACTTCAGAGGTAATCTCTTACCTTGGAGATTGACCGTCTGAGGATTACATTTATGGCTGGGATTCTGTTAAAAGCTTTCAGAGTTGTTAAGTTATTTTAATAAACAGAATGTATGTACGGTTCATCATTATTTTGAGTTATATATTAGATTGTGCAAGGCTCAATTAGCTCAAAGCTGCAAAATCAACTAAAGTGCTTCATTCTATCTATCTATCTATTGCCTGACGCCGTGATCCCCGAAGGGGTGGCCACGAACGAACCGCCCCCATGCACCTCTGTCCCCAGTCAGTCGACGCCCCTCCCCCCAACCAGCACCGCCTTCGTTCATGTACTTCATTAACTTTCTTTAACCCTTTCAATCAGAAAACAACTCTCTCAATTGTATTCCAATTACTGGTACCTCCAATTTTGTTTACTGCAATTAGGTTTAAAAAGGTTAGTTAAGAAGTAGTTAACCATCGATTCATAAAGATCTGTCCTAAGTTGCATAAAATAATCTGTTGGTAGCCAGAACAAAACACAAAAGAAGATGTCATCTGATTGAAGGGGTTGACCCTAGATCACTACTATCTATCTATCTATATGCTCAGGCCCAATCCCCATTTTGGGGGTAGCCGACTCAAGACAGAGCAAGAACAGGGAAAACACAAAAACAACATAAAACAACAACTAAACACAGATAAAAAGCACAAACTCACACACATCCAGGTCACCCAGAAGACCCAGAGACCAGGGTCACCAAGGTCGCTCCAGCACTCCCCCGGCCCCCGACCACCCGGAGAGGTTCCGATCTCGGCAGGCAAACATGCAGCGGAGCCAAAGCCACAAGCCCTCCTACCACACTTCCAGGCGCACCCTTCATATTAATCGTCTCCCCGGGCCAGGCGCCTGATGGACTATTATCTAGTCCAACTTGCGCCCGACCCCTTACACCAAAATCACTACTGAGAACCTCATTTTAGTTCAGCTCATAGCCACATCCGTGACTATACTGTGCAAGAGAGCAGGGAAATTATAGGTAGACAAACAAATAACAAGTCATGATAAATCCTCAAATATTATTATCAGCATTCTCTAAATCAAATCCCCCCCCCCCCCCTCCTTCATGTGACCACTAGTGTACAATCGACATATTTATTTTCTTTACCGCTGGGTATAAGTTTGTGCTAGGTCATGGCTATTCAAAACTGCAAAAAGAGTGGCTTTCATAATGATCACTATGATGGGCCTAGTGAGTGCTGTTCAGAATTCTTGGTTTGAGGTTTCATAATGTAAATTACCAAAATGAAAACAGAAAAACGTTCACTATACAATAGGTGTAGGAAATTTTGCAGACAATGTGCTAACAGTATATCGAGGAAAAACTTCCACATAGTAAAAGGGGCGTTGTGGCACGGGCAAAGAAAGCATGTCTTGACAAAGTAGCCTGGAGGCATTTCTGTCATGGCCATCCTTTAGCGGGGGGCTTCCCAGGGGGAAACAAGGCGTTGGAGATGATGATGATAATGAATGATGTGCGAATAAATGACTGTATTAAAAGTCTTCAAGCTAAATAAATTAACATAATGAAGTTAAAAAAAAATATGGCTAAGTATTCAGTAAATGTTACCTCTGGATCTTCATTTAATATGACAAAGAAGACTGATACATACAAAATTAAGAGAGAAGAGAAAGAGACTATAGTTGTTGTTGTTGTTGTTGTTCCCTAAGCTGCCTGGCCGAACAGCCCCGAATCCCTGAGAAAGGCCATGGCCACGATCGGGCTTTCCCACAGAGCTCTCATTGAGTGTAGATTGTGTTGTTGGCGTAAGTGGTTGTGTGAAATGCAGTCTTCTATGATGTGTTTAATGGTATGGGGTGCTGTGTTACATCCCGGGCAGGCGTCGACAACGGAGTCATCCAGTCTCTTCTGATAGCTCAGGAGAGCTGGATGGTGTCCGCATCTCAGCCTGGCCAGGTGGACTCTGTCCTCGCGAGGAAGGGAGGATTCGGAAGGATGGATTTCGGGAGGTCGTGCATGCAGCTGCGTGTTGTCTGTGAGTGAGTGGATGGATCGGTGAGAGATATGAGTATGGATGTGCTTCTGGAAGTTGGTTCGGGGTGGGCAGGGAGGGAGAGAGGACAATAATTGTGTGTGATACCGTGTGCTGGGTGTTGTTTTGATATTTCTTGGTGTCTGTGGGTGTGTTGCCATGTAGTTTAGTGGGTGGTCTTGGTTCGTGGAGGCTGCTGCCAGGAATTGAGTGCCTCTCATGTCCAGATGGTCTTTGACTTTGAGGATTTTGGTTTCTTGATGTAGGTGATCTGTGGGTGCAGTAGCTGTGCAGCCTGTAATGATCTTCAGGGCTTTGTTTTGAATAGTCTGTAAGGTCTTATGATGTGTTTCAGCTAGGTTAGAAGCCCAGGCTGGGCTTGCGTATTCCATCACTGATCTTATGTATTGTTTATATACTGTGGTGGTAGTTTCTTTGTTGTGTCCAAATTTTTTGTGAGCAAGCAACCTGAGGGCGTTAAGTCTGGGTGTCAGTTTCTTTTTAATGTTTGTGGTGTGCTGTTTGAATGTCATATGAGTATCATATGTTACTCCTAGGATTTTGGGTGTGTGTGTATGTGTTAGGGGTGTGTTGTTTATGGTGAGTTGAGGTATGTATTCGTGTTCTCCTGTCCAACTTATGAGCAGGGTTGCGGTAGATTTGGCTGGGGCTAGATTAAGTCTGTTTGTAGTGCACCAGCCATGTAGTGTGTTGAGATAGGGTTGAAGGAGATCTGTTGCTCTTTTTGAGTCATGGTGTGTGCATGTGAGTGTTATGTCATCTGCATAGGAGGCTAAGTTTATTTGGGGCGTATTGGGTGTAGTTATATCGTGCATGTACAGATTGAAGAGTGCGGGCGATAGGACGGATCCTTGTGGGACTCCGTTTGGAAAGTTTCTGATTTTAGATGACTGACCGGCAAAAGATACGTGTGCACATCTGCCTGCTAGGAAGTTGGCCAGCCACCTTTTTGTGTTGTTGTGCATGTTTGTGTTGTAGATTTTGTTTGTTAGGTTGTGGCGGGGGATGGCATCGAAGGCTTTACTAATGTCGAGTGTGGCTACTAGTGATCTGTGTGGTGGTCTAGCTGAATTGATGCCGTCAAAAGCTCTTTGTGTAAGGTCTGTGAGAAGAGTGTTTGTGGAGTGCAGTGGCCTAAAGCCATGTTGTGTTGGAGCTAGGGGTAGGTCAGGTGTAATTAGTTGTAATACTAGGCGTTCCATGACTTTGGAGGGGGAGCAAAGGAGTGTGATGGGGCGGTGCGAGGAGGGTGGCGTGGGGTCTTTGTTGGGTTTGGGGAATGTGATGATGATACCATGCTTCCAAATGTCTGGTATTGTGTTGTGTGAATAGCTGTAGTTTGATATGTTAGTGAGTGCTTGTATGCCTTGTGGTCCCAGGTGTCTGAGGTGTATGTTGCTTATGTTGTCTAGGCCACAGGCGGGTGAGTGCTTGAGATTGTTGATGATATGCTTTGTCTGGTGATTGGTGAAGGGTGTATAGTCAGGGTCTGTGGGGAATTGTCTCTTACGTCGGATGACACGTCGGTCGTCTTTGTGAGGTTTTAGGTGGCTGACATGTGAGAAGTGATTGATGAGAGTGTTTGCTTGTTGTTTACATGAAGGAGTAGAGTCTGTTGTTGTGATTGCAGCATGTGATTGTGTTGTGTTGCTGTTGGAAAGTGTGATGCTGTTTAGTGTTTTGTAGAGTTTTTTGGGGTTTGTTTTGTGATCAAGTGTTTGTAGGAAGTTATTCCAATTTAGTTTTTGTTGTTCTTGTATTTTGTTGTTAGTTTGGGTGTTGAGTGCTTGAATTTGTTGTGTGATGTCTTGTGTGTGGGGTGCTGGGGAGTGTTTCAGTATGTCGCGTTGTCTGATGAGGTTTTGAATTTCTGGTGTGAAGTTGGGGTTGTGTCTTTTTCTGTTACCTCTTGGAATGTGTTTCTTGTCAGCGTTTTGGATAGTTTTATTGAGTATGTGTACAGCATTGTTGATGTTAGTGATGGGTGTACTGTTTAGAGTTGTGAAGTGTTGTTCTGTCTCATTTGTGAATGCTTCCCAGTTAGCTCTTTTATAATTGGTGTATGTGTGTTTGTGGCTAGCTGGGGTGAGTCTGGTTTTGGTGGTGATAATGATCGGGAGGTGGTCAGAGCCTAAGGTTCTGACCACCCTCCAGGATGTTGTGGGGGCGAGTTCTGGGGAGCAAAAGGTGATGTCTGGAGATGATGGGTTATAGAGGGCTTGGTGAGGAATATGGGTATGTTGATGGATGTCGTTAAGGATGATGAGGTTATCGGTTTGGTTTTGTAGTACCAGCCCTCTGTCTGTGTCGGGGTTGTCGACAAACCAGGCCGACGTCTTGGCGTTGAAGTCACCACCCAAGATGATGTGTGGGGTGTGTGGGGTGTTTGTGATGTGTTGTAAGTGTGGTCTGTATTCATTTGGTACTGTAGGGGATGTTTGGGGAGGGATGTATGTGTTTATGATGGTTATGTTGGAGTTGTTGCCAGTGCGTATTTTAATTGACTGTATTTCTGTTGTGTTATCATTTGGGGGGAGGAGGGATTTGGTTTGTACACTGGTTACTATGTATGATATTTCTTTGTGTACCAGGGTGATGAGTCCACCGCCCTCGCCGACAGCCCGGTCTTGTCTGATGGTGGTGAAATTATGAAGTGTGGGTGTTTTTTGTGTTGTGCGGAGTTTTGTTTCTTGTAAGATGGCAATGTGTATGTTGTGTTGTTTGATGAAGTGTGAGAGTTCGTGTTTCTTTGTGTTGATGCCATCTATGTTCAGTTGAAGAATGTTAATGTTATGTGCACGATGTATGTTGGGTGCTGCTGCACGAGGATGGGGATGGGGTGGGGGTGAGGGAGGGGCTGGAGGTTGGGATGGGTGAGGTGGGGGTGGGGATTTGGGAGCAGGAGATGGGGGTTGGAATGGATTAGGATGGGGTGTGGTGTGTTGAGTTGAGGATGTGGATGGTATGGGAAGGTTAGGTGGGTTAGGGAGGAGAGGTGGACGGGTTTTAGGGGGGGGGAGTGGATGATATGGGAAGGTTAGACTACAGTACTGTAATGTATAAGCAACATCACTGAATAAGAGGAGATAATGAGAATATAAGCAACATCAAAAATTCAAAGGTAAGCAGAGAAAAAGAATATATGCAACATTTATGATTCAGAGAGGAGAAAGATAATTCAACCAATATCAATAATTCAGAAGAGGAATAACACAATAAAAGCAACATCAATGATTCACAGAGAAGCAGAATAGAGAATATAAGCAACATCATTGATTCAGAGGAAAGATAATATAAGATACCTCAATAATTCAGAGGAGCAGAGAAAGAGAATACCGTATACCAGTAAGCAAGATCAGCATTTCAGAGAAAAGAGCGAGGCAATACAATACACGAAAGATAAATAATTCAGAGGAAAGCGACTCAAATATCAAAATTTCAGAGAAGAGACAAAAGTAATACAGTAAAAGTCCGTTAATCCGACGACCGATGATTCGAATCTCCCAATAGTCCGAATTTTTCAATTTGAGGCCAAATCCGAATTCACCCGATGGTCCGAATTTCAAGAAGTCCCAAAGTCCCCTTTTTGAGGCATTAGGCCACTCAAATGACACATAATGGAGCACACACATATCATATGTTCATGAATTCACTTTAAAAGTTTACCATTGTCATTGTAGCCTATTATCTACTTCAAAACATTCAGATTAATGGTCAAAGGAAGCTACTGATATAATCGTAAACACCTTCGTCTTCTTCTTCTTCCACATCGTTTGCTAGAGAGTTTGTTTTGCTCTTGAACGCATCCTTGGGACGCTCCGATGCGCTACTGGCTTGCACCGCATTTTCTGCAAGCGCATTCAGTCTTGAGCTTGAAAACGCACCTTTCAAGAAGTCCCAAAGTCCCCTTTTTGAGGCATTAGGCCACTCAAATGACACATAATGGAGCACACACATATCATATGTTCATGAATTCACTTTAAAAGTTTACCATTGTCATTGTAGCCTATTATCTACTTCAAAACATTCAGATTAATGGTCAAAGGAAGCTACTGATATAATCGTAAACACCTTCGTCTTCTTCTTCTTCCACATCGTCTGCTAGAGAGTTTGTTTTGCTCTTGAACGCATCCTTGGGACGCTCCGATGCGCTACTGGCTTGCACCGCATTTTCTGCAAGCGCATTCAGTCTTGAGCTTGAAAACGCACCTTTCAAGAAGTCCCAAAGTCCCCTTTTTGAGGCATTAGGCCACTCAAATGACACATAATGGAGCACACACATATCATATGTTCATGAATTCACTTTAAAAGTTTACCATTGTCATTGTAGCCTATTATCTACTTCAAAACATTCAGATTAATGGTCAAAGGAAGCTACTGATATAATCGTAAACACCTTCGTCTTCTTCTTCTTCCACATCGTCTGCTAGAGAGTTTGTTTTGCTCTTGAACGCATCCTTGGGACGCTCCGATGCGCTACTGGCTTGCACCGCATTTTCGGCAAGCGCATTCAGTCTTGAGCTTGAAAATGCACCTTTGGACGTATTAGTCTTGAGCTTGAAAACGCACCTTTGGATGTTCCGATACGCTACTATTTATAGTTCAGTGATCGGAGCATCCCAAGGGTGCTTTCAAGACAACAAGACAAGGGTGCTTTCAATACAATATAATATAACAGAGCACGTCACAAAAGGAAAATCACAAAAGGAAAATTACAAGAACCTCTCAGGGAAGTGCCGTTGTTAAGGCATTACTTCCCGAACCACATCTGATCTTCAAGAGCAAGACAAACTCGCTAGTAGACGGAAGAAGAAGAAGACGTTTATATCAGCAGATTCCTTTGGCCATTAATCTGAATGTTTTGAAGTAGTTAATAGGCTACAATGACAATGGTAAACTTTTGAAGTGATTTCATGAACATATGATATGTGTGTGTGCACCATTGTGTCATTTGGGTGGCCTAATGTCTCAATGTTTTCGTCATACACAGGTTCATAGGGGTAAAGTCCGATAATCCGAAAAATCCACTAATCCGAACGAGAGCCGGTCCGCTGCCCTTCGGATTAACGGAAGTTTACTGTACATGAAAGACAAACATTACAGAGAGGAAAGGCAATACACAAAAGATCAATACTTCAAAGAGAAAGGGAATGCAGATAATCACAAATTTGAAGAAGATAGGGCATACAGTACAAGCCATACTCTGTTTTACTTAACCCTTCCTCCCCGGGCTGCCTTACTTAAGGACGGAGGCTGTATCCGGGCGATTTGGCTGAAAACACAACATACGTTAACTAAGGCTAATCTCGCTTAATATACTACCTACATTAATCAAACATATGTCAAAATGGGCGCCTTACCTTGCCGCATAGAATGGCGTTGAGTAGAGCTTTCTAGCTCAACTGGTTGCGGAGTGATGGTGATGGAAGTGGAGGTAACTTTTGCCGCCTATTTACCTCGCCGCGTCCGAACACTCAACCGCTGCCCAGGCTACGACGAACGTTTTGACTCGTCGCTCTACCTTGAATTATGGCGGGAAGCGATTTTTTAGTGTTTTATTGTTTATTATGCCATATATTATTGTTATTATGTTATTTCCACTCAATAAAGTTATTTTTCTGAAGTAATTTGTGTCTCTGTCACTTATACTTAGTTTTATTGTTATTATTATAGTAGTTATGATTATTTATACTGGACTATGGTAATTGATAGTGTCATTTTCACTTATTTATTGTTAGGAATATATATTTTAGTGTCACTTTCACTTGTTCATATTGTTCTGAAGGCACTTATTATTACTTATGTGTGTCTCTTTCACTTAGACTTAGTTTTATAGTCATTATTATAGTAGTTATGATTATTTATACTGGACTATGGTAATTGATAGTGTCATTTTCACTTATTTATTGTTAGGAATATATATTTTAGTATCACTTTCACTTGTTCATATTGTTCTGAAGGCAATTATTATTACTTATGTGTCTCTTTCACTTAGACTTAGTTTTATAGTCATTATTATAGTATGATTATATATTATATATGATATAGTTATGATTATTTATACTGGACTATGATAATTGATAGTGTCATTTTCACTTATTTATTGTTAGGAATATATATTTTAGTGTAACTTTCACTTGTTCATATTGTTCTGAAGGCACTTATTATTACTTATGTGTGTCTCTTTCACTTATACTTAGTTATATTATTATTATTATTATTGAGTGTCACTATCACTGTCACTTACACTTCAATAGTTTGTCATAGTGTGGAAATCATTGAAGCAGGTGCCAGCACACAGTCCCACCCGACACTCGAGGCATTGCCAAGTGCTTTTTGTGGGTTTGCGGGGTCGTCGAGTTGTGCGGCTGCACATAGCATCTCTTCTGCATTCTTATTCTGCTGTTAGACCCTAGAAAGGAAGGGCGACGAGCTGGTGCTTTCTGAAGAAGTCGGCACACCCTGTTCTGTCCAGCATGCCTGGTCCTTGTAGTGGCCTCCCTGGTGTACCCGCATGTTTACCCAGGAGCTCAAGTATCAGCTGCTTTTGGAAGGTCCACAGGCTCTTGTACTTCATGACTGGAGTCCTCAAACGGTAGATGTTGTACGCGTTGAGGACAGACATATCTACTGTATGCAGGACAAACTTCTTGTACCACCTGCAAGATGTTCGCAGGCAGTCTATGAAGCCCATCTGCATGTCGGACTTGTCGACGAGGCGAATGTTGATATTATAGTTCAGGACAGCAGCTGGTTTTGTGATAGGGTTCTTCGTCCTTCGGTCCACCTTCCCTGTGGCGACCATCTCTGCTTTGTGGCATGTGGTGAGGAGGTTGACCTTGCGCTGGTCATGCCAGTGGATGGAGAGGATAGGGCCACTCTTCTTATGGAAGAGGTCCATCTTCTTAGTCTTGGTTGGGTAGGCTGGCATGCCCTTCCTCTTCCCCTTCACTGTGCCGACAGTTCCGGTCTTGCGGTCATGGAGGTACTTGGCGAGGATAGGCGACGTGTAATAATTGTCGGTATAGAGGATGTGGTTGTCATGGAAGTACCTCTCCATTATCCTCTTTACCACAGCGCCGCCAAAACCAATGAGGGGGTCAATCTGGACTTCACCACCCTTGCCGCTGTAGACTATAAAGTCGAGCACATATCCCGTCTTGCAGTCGCAGAGGACGAAGAGCTTGATGCCGAAGCGGTGTCTCTTGGACGGGATATACTGTCGGAAGTGCAGCCTACCACGGAACAGGACCAGAGACTCGTCGATGCACAGCTTCTGAAAAGGTATCAGGTAGGTGGAAAACCGATGACGTATCATGTCATACAGTTGCCTGATCTTCCAGAGTGTGTCGGGCTCGTGGACATGCATGTAATTTGTCAGGTGGAAATATGAGAGGATGTCGAAGTACCTATCCCTTGACATGTATTTGCCAAATGCTGGAGTCGTTGCGAGGTCGCCAGTTATCCAGTAGTCGGCCAGAACGTGCTTCTTTATGTGTGTCATCAGCATTGTGAGTGCCAAGAACACATATAATTCTGCCACAGTGAGAGCTCTCCATGCCACCATCTTGGCACTGGTCTTCCTCCCAAGAAAGTTTGAACAGATAGCCTGGTGGTTATTTGTCTCTTTGACAAGGTATTCCATGACTTCATTGTCGTAGAAGCCACAGAAAAGGTCACTGGGGGTGGCATTTGGGCCACAGGGATATGCTGGTGACACCCCGGAACCCTGTTGTACCTCGTCAAAGGCAGGACAATCTGGCTCAAAATCTGCCCCATCTGTCCACACAAACATGTCAGCTGCTCGAGGACGAGGACGTGCAGCTGCAGCAGGCACACGCCCTGGACGCCCTGGCACACGCCCTTGGCCACGCGGACGCCCAGGCGGACGCCCTGCACGCCCACGCCCAGGCCCAGGGGCAGCGGCGTCGGCAGGTTGACCACGTCCACGACCTCGCCCTTTTACTCTTCTTGTCGGGACTTCCTCTTCCTCTTCGTCTTCCTCTTCCTCTTCCTCAGGCGACGTCAGGTCATCTGGGGCAATGTTGGGGTCGTCAGCATCCTCTTCAGGAGACAACTCTGGTGAAGAATAGACCGGGCGTCGGTGGCGTGGGGCTGCGGGAGGTTGAGCAATGGGAGCCTCGGCCTCGGGAGTTGGGCTCCTTTTGCGGCTAGCCGTGGACTTTTCCGCCGGAAATAATGACCTACGATGCGGGGCCTGTGGTGGCACACTGTGGGAGGCCAATGACGCACTTGTAGAGGCCCTTTGGTCATCCTGAGGGACAGATGAAGCCGAGGGCTGTGGGTGGCCCTCCCGGCGTCCCGGGTCAAGGCGTCGGGACAAAGGAATGCCGGTGGTTGCTAGGCCTGGGTCGGCATCACTATCACTATCTACGCCTTCCCTCACTTGTTCTGCTTCCCTGCATGCTTTCTTGGCTGCACTTTTCACTAAAGACTGTTTATAGAAGTATTTACCCACTTTCAAGGGCGTACGGGCAGGCAAAGGGGAAGGTCCTGGCGTAGGGCTAGGGCTAGGCCTAGGCCTACCCTGACCTACGAAACTAGGCGAAGGGGTTGGCTCTAGCACACTTGGTACTTCAATAGCACCTTCCTCCACCACTTCCACATCAGGATCATCACTACTATCACCCCCCTCAAATAAATCAACATTGTCATCATCACCAAATCCCACAAAATCGTCAACTTCGCTTCCACTTCTACTCTGAATATAGAGGTTTTTGTCCACAGAGCTTTCACCACTGCTCAAATCCGGGTTGAAAAGTTCACGGTGTATTGCACTCTCACTTAGCAAACGTTTCACTTTCCTTAGTTTCTTTTTCTTCTCGGTTGGCAGAGGCGTAGATGTTGCAAGCGGGTTAGCACTGGGACGCGCGGGAGATTGCACAGTATCGGACGCGTCGGAATTCATTTTTTTGCTGTAGCTCGCAATGGAAGCAACGTAGGAACTGATAAGAGTGGTAGTTGAGGCTTGGTGGCGCTACGATCGCCCATGCCAATTAAAATTTGCCCGCGCTAAATTTAAAAGTGCGCTTTAAAGCACATACCTTAGGTAAGGACGCCCGGGTAGCGGCCCTTCTGCAGAGCTGTCCTTACCTAAGGCAGCCCGGGTAGGAAGGGTTAAACCGCCAACCCCTTTAATTATAATTATTAATGATCATGTCGCGGGCCCTGGTATGGTCTGTAGCGCCTGACTGCTATTCAAAGGGTCGGCAGTTCGATCCCACCCCGTGCCAATGGTAGACGTCAAGAGTTTGAATCTTGAATATTCAGATCTAATGATTCATGGCAAATGTCCAGTAAAGTCCCGTTACCAAGGGCACGCGCTAGCCCAATCAATCAAGGGAGTGTACGGCGTTAAAAAATGCATCAGAAGAGGTTGACAGTGGCATGTGGAATTACCTAAGCTGAATAATGAACTTTCATTCAATCTAAAAAAAAAAAAAAAAAAACTAAACCGATCAGGAGTAACTGTGTGGAGAAGGGAGGAATATGCTGCCATGTTAATTTGAACTAGGTATAATCTTCTGTTTTATTGTATATCATAAAATCAAAATTGCATAACTTTAATTAGCTTTCCTTATATAGTAAAAGGAAGTTTGGCATAATAATACAGTACTGTACAGGGTAATACAAACCTTCATCAATTTCTCTGCACTTTCTTTTTCCTGGTTGCTCAGCTTCTTGAAAAACTTGCAGAGTCCCGGAAGAGCAATGTCGTCCCGATCAAAGTAGTAGCTCTGTGGAAAATGATAATGTTAAAGTTCTAAGAATATATGTAGGAAACACAGTCATAAATAACTAATGGCAAGGTTCAAGCTCCATAAGACAAGGCAAGATATAATAACTCTACTAATGAGGATAAATACGGTTAAGGTTAGCTGCAAGAGCTAGGAAGATCTACTTAACTCACAATAGGTGATAGAAGGAGATGCTTATCATTTACTCATTTGAAATTGAATGCAGTGCAGCTCTTCATAAGTGCACATACAAATATTCTGTAAAAGTTTTTAATAGTCAAGTGGTCCACAGAGGGTACCGTTTCAATTCCGTGTCCCAATGGCGAAGTACCAGGCAGCCCACTGCCTCACAACTTACAATAAAAAATAAACAAATTACCGATGGGCGACATGCTAATCGGTGCCACTTACACGTGGCGATCTTTGTAACAGATAACAGATAACTTGTTCATTTTTATCATTTGAGATTAGATCGCCAGAATAAAATGCAGTTGGGAAAGCATAGAGAACTATTGCCACTACTTACTGTGACAAGACTCCCTCTCCCCTTGAAGGAAAAGGTGTACGCTTCATGCGTTACAAGCGCAATGACATAATATTATACTTCATAAACGTGGCCTGTCAAAGCGGATGATATCAACAGAATGGAACGCAACAAGATGAGAATGGTGGGATAGATGTGTGGTGCCAAACTGCAGGATAGGATATCTAGTGAAGAGATGAGGTTAGATATCAAGAGTATCAGTGACGAGATGCGTACTAGCAAGCTTGGATGGTTTGGACATGTGCAGAGGATGGATGAACTAAGCTGGGTGAAAAGATGCAAGTCCATGAACGTGGAGGGAGCTGCACAAAGAGGCAGACAAAGAAAGACGTGGGATCAGACTGTGATCTCTAATCGAAGAACCTGACAAGTGAGGCAGCTCTGAACAGGGCTGCCTGGAATGCCGCCAATAAGACATGAGACCGGAACTGCACTTCGTGTGGAGCACTCGGTCTTTAAATTTATGTATGTACGGTATGTATTGTATGATATGATCCCACGTCTTTCTAAGTTTACCCCTCGGTGTGGCTCCCTCAAGTTCACAAAGTTGCTTCTCTTCACCCGATATATATCATTCATCCTTTCCAAATGCTCGAACCACAAACAGTTTCCAGTACCTTTTCTCTTCACCCGATATATATCATTCATCCTTTCCACATGCTCGAACCACAAACAGTTTCCAGTACCTATCTCTTTTCCTTCTAGGTGCTGGCGAGATCGCCCGATTGGGTGGCACTGCAGACGGTGGGGGCATTGGCCCGGGGGTGCAAGCCCGTGAGCTGATGATCCTCTCCCCCGCAGCCCTCTCAGGGACAGATCTCGTCTTACCCTGGCACCTTCAGGGGTCTGAGCATCTGGAGTGGCTTCGGTCTACTGGACTATGGACTGTTCGGCCAGACAGTCTGGGGAACAACAACAACTACTAATGACAATATTAGGGTAGTTAACCACATAGCCAGGGCTGACGGTACGGTACCTGTCAGCCTTACGCCACCTGGTGTAAGTAATGGCCATAAAGTACTACTGATAACTATATCAGTTCCTGCTTCATACCAACTCCAAGATTTCAGCGAGCTGACAATCCACAGCCGTGGCTTCATGACTTGGTTAAGCATTTCCAGGCCCCTGTAATTACCCCTATCTAATTAATTCCCTTTTCCCATGTATAAACTGTTTTTTTTTAATTAATATCACACTTTTTTGACAAAAATTGGGAAAATTTTCTCTCTTGTAATTGTGGTAATTAGCTCAGTGACCAGTCCCACTACTATATCTCCTGACACTTATGATATCTCAGTGACAATGCCAAAACTCCCTACGGCTTTTCCATCCTCCCTAAAAAGGAAATTTAATTAAAATTAAAATCGGTAAAGCCGCACCCTTCTAGGGCATCATTGCTGAGATGCTGAAGGCTTCTGGGGATCTGGGGTGCGAATGGTAGCAAAGCTGATAAATACAGCTGTAAGTGATGAGAAGGTACCTGACAATTGGCAAAAAGAGTGTGATACCACAGTGAATATTTTGTATAGGGAAAGTTGACTATGGATAGGGGCAATTACAGAGGACTGAAAATGTTCTACCAAGTTAAGAAAGTTTTTGAAAGTATTTGAGAGTATAATTGGGGAGAGCGTGGCCATAAAAGAGATGCAGTTTGGCTTTATGCCAGGCTGCAGCACCACTAGTTAGACAGCTCCAGAAGAAGTAGGCTACCTAGAGAAATATAGGGAACTCTGTTGTCTTTGTGGATTGAGAGAAAGCCTCTGACAGGGTGCCCAGAGAGGTTATGTAGTGGCCCATGAGAAAACTTGGCGTGGAAAAGTGGTTGGTGCGAGTGGTAATTAAGATGTATGAGGACTCCCGAGCGGCGGTGAGGGTGAAAGGGAAGCTGATTGATGAGTTCTTGGTAAAAGTTGGAGTGCACCTGGGTTTAGTTTTAAGCCTGCTCTTGTTCATCCTGGTTTTGGAGGTGCTGTCAAGAGTTCAGGTCGAGTTTACCTTGGGGCCTTCTCTATGCAGATAACCAGGTGCTGATCGCTGACAGTACGGCTGAAGCGGAAACAACGTTCCTAAGGTGGCGGGAAGGAATGGCAGATAAGGGATTAAGAGTGCATGTAGACAAGACAAGTCGTGATCAGCTGCAATGAATGTGGAACAGCAGTACAGAGTGATAGTTTCTCTTGTCCTGTTTGTAAAGAGGGGGTTCGGTGTACCTGTAATTCATTTCCACATTGCATATATCAGGGATGGTAGGTGTGGTGCTTTTAGGGGCCCTTTGTCACGGGCTGTTAACTTTGAATGTGCCATAGTCCATATGTACGGGTGTCTTGACAGTATCAGATCCATCATCCATCTGGTGCCGGGCCATGACTTACTGTCATCATCATATATATTGCCAGCAAGGGTAAATAACAGATGGCCGTGGGATAATTTAGGAACAACTAAAATTATTATTTGGAAAAGGTTTGCTGCATTATTAAAAATAATATAATAGGGACAATGAAGGTCTATGGAATGGAATCCTTACACTGTACTCGATGTATAATCCACTATGGGAGAATAATTCTCCCTACCAGGAATTCTTGGAGTTGCCGCGCCAGACACGTTGTTTTGTACAGTAAGCGACCTGGGCCCTTTAAATGGCGGTATCCCGCAGTTCTTCATCCTCCCTCTCCATCAATCATTCTTAATTATAAGCTATATGTCGTACAGTACTTTCTATAGCCGACACATTACCCCCACAACTACCATACTATATAAACACTTAGTGTAGCCATCTAGTATATAGTAATAACATGCAGAATCGTAAGAAATCGTGATAAACTTTGCATAGCCTATGTGTTGAGTATTGTTTATGTCAACAGACGTAGCTCTGGCGCTACTTCGGAAGCGTCCACCAGAGGTCTCCGGTGAATTCCTGGTAGGGAGAATTGGGAAGGATGTACAGTGTAGTATCCGGGCGTACGGTCATCATGTTTACATCGGTTGTGCGCTCGTGGTAATGTTCCCGTCTATTTTGACGGCTATTTTTTTCTGTAATTTGCCCCTGCAGGCAATACCGTATATAAGATGACAATAAGTCATGAGGGGGCCAAGCCCCTCGTCAACCTATTATTGTATCCCACTGCAGTCAAAATAGACGGGATAATGATCGGGAGCATGCCGAGTAGTGTAAACAAGGCGGGTGGTATGCCTGAATACTACATCCTTACCGAATCATTTTGATCACATTTATAAAACCCAATATTAGCCTACTGTACTGGGAAAAAAAAACACAAAATCCCATCAAACTCAGAGTTCCCTTGTACGTCCCCATTGTTTACAAATGTCTTAATTATTGGGTAGGCTATAATCGATATTACTCCTGCTGGCAACATAGATGATGATGATGATTTTTTTTTTTTTTTTTTTTTTTTTTTTTTTAGTATTTAAGGGATGAGGTCACGAGGAACCTATTTACCCTGGCATAGACCTATTTTACTGTTAGGCGATCAGAACAGAGGCAAGGGGTGTGAGGAGCTTGCCCAACTACAGTACTGTATCTCCACCAGCCGAGAATCGAACTCGGTCATCCCGGTTAGAAACCGAGCGCTCTACCAATGTCGCTACTAGTCACCCCTAGATGATGATTTGGCAAGGCAAGGATGTAGTATTCGGGCGTAGGCCTACCGGAACCGCCCACCTTGTTTACACTACTCAGCATGCTCGCGATAAATTTCCAGTCATTTTGACTGCCGTGAGATACAATAATAGGTTGAACCCCCCTCATGACTTAGGCTATTGTCATCATCATATACTGTACATTGCCAGCAGGGGGCAACTAACAGTAAAAATAGCGGTCAAAATAGAAGGGATCATAACCGCGAGCGTACGACCGATGTACAGTAAATATGACGACCATACGCCCGGATACTACATCGGTACATCCTTTCCGATGATTTCAATAGGCTAAGTCATATAGGACCTAATACCTATCCCACGTTGAAATTTTAACTAGGCTAGAACCATGAAAACACTAATTTATCAAAATTTGAAGGAATAGGCGGTAAGATTAGGAGTAGTGGGCGTACCACTACCGATATACAGCATAAATCATCTATAAAACATTAACCTAACCTAGAACCTAACCTAGTTCTATTTCTGCACAGACCTCCCTGCCTATCAAATTCTCAACTATGCAAAAACGCCAAGGAAATTCATGTGCAAAACATGCTGCCTAACAAAGTTTGACACAAAGGGTGAGTGGGTGGCCGATGCAGAATCAGCCGTTCTCCAACACAAGGAATGACTAACCAATTCTGGAGCGATAAGTAAGGTAAGAAAAATCCCTGTTCAGCTCCAGAGCAACAAAGCTGTCACCAACACGCCAGCTGACAATACACCAACAATCAAGAAATTAACTGGGGACACTGACCTACCTTGGGTAGGCCAAGGCCTACCCAAAAGCCCAGAAGTAGCCGTAGGCAAGAGTGACGGCGACAACCTCAATACCAGTACCACAACAAACATGGCTATAGATCTAGGTCTGGGGAACACACCAGAAGATATTAGCCTCACAATGCTAGATGCCCATAGTCTCCCCCCCGCAACACTAGCAGACACGGCAGAGCCTCCTCAAAACGCAGCAAGACATGTGAGGTCGGGGACCCCAACGAGCACACACCCCACATGCAACGGATGCAGCCATAATGCTCCTACATACAGAAGAACAGGTGAGGCTAGTGCTGTAAATTCAAATCCATGGAGACCTAGGCCCAGAGCTGAAAACAAGGGCACTTATATTAGGAGGAAAAGCATGGAAGTATGCAATTTCTACCTAAGAAATGAATGCCGATATGGAGTAGTTGGCATGGGATGCAAAGACCACCCAAAAATATGTGCAAAATTCATGAAGCACGGGCGGGATGAAAGGATCGGTTGCAAGCGTGGATGGAAGTGCATCGACTACCACCCATATGTATGCAGAATCTCGCTCAACAAAAGGGCATGTACTATTAGAGACTGCAATCTTCCACACATCAAGGGAGCCAAAATACTGACGCCCAGAAACAATGTCAACAAACCAAGGGAACACGCTACAGGACACATCCAAAGGGAATTTGCCTACACACCAACACATGAGGAAAAATTAGAAAGCCAACGCAATGCCCTCAGAAGCTGGCCAACCATCCAGCAAACTCACAAGGTCAGACCAGCAGCGGTACACACGGCTATGCCCGACCAAGATGCTTTTTTAGAGGTAGTAATGGGACGTCTTCTGGAAGTGGAAAAACGGTCTCAAGTGATAATGGAAAGATTCCTAGCCCAAACCGAGGGGCCAGACATGAACCACAGAGGAAGGTGCAACTACCACTAACTAGTTTTTTTTGTGGGCAACATCAGAGGACTCTACCCACGAAACAATCAATGTAAAGTCCCCATGTTGGAAGAAATTGCAGAGGAAGATAACTCAATTTTTCTAGCCCTCACAGAAACACACTTGAACGAAAACATTTTGGATGCAGAGATCAATATCCATAATTTCACACTATTCAGAGCCGACAGAGCGGACAGAAGCCACGGAGGAGTAGCACTCTACCTAAGGGAGGATATGGCTGCAAATACCGAAACTTTAGGTGCATTCTCAAACGGCACAACAGAGCTACTAGCAGTACACATAAGACAAACCGACATGCTTATCATAATTTTGTACCGACCTCCAAACACCACAGGGGAAATTTTCAAGGAGGTCACAGAGAAGATACAATCACTCCTACAAAATCTGCCAACTACCGCTACAGATGTCATCATCACAGGAGATTTCAACCTGCCCATCATCAATTGGGCAACCATGAAAATAGACGGAGGATCCAGGGATGAAAAACAGCAAGCCAAGGAGCTAATGACTATCATGGACACTGCATACATGAAGCAATACATCGAGGAACCTACAAGAGGCAACAACACACTGGACTTACTATTTGGCAACAACTTCGACCTGGTACACTCGTACGAAACTGTAAAAACTATAATGTCCGACCACAGCCTCATCAAAGTTAGAACCCCCACACCAGCCACACCACCAAGAAGATGTCAACAGGAATCAAGCCAAATCCCCTGCACCTCTCTGAAAGATCTCAACTTCTACAGCAAAGATATAGACTGGGACATACTGAGAGCAAAACTGGCAGTAACTGATTGGAGGGCACTACTAGAAGATAAAAACGTCGACGAAACTCTCAGTATCCTCCAGAAACAATGCCTGGAGACCTGTAAAAACATCATACCACCCAAATCAAGCAGGAAGCAGATTAAACTAATTCCCAGAGATAGAAAAATACTAATGAAGAAAAGAACGTACTTGAGAGCCAAGCAAAGGAAGACCAGCCATGCGCATACTATCACCAAACTACAAGAAGAGCTCGATGAAGTTGAACGAAAACTCATCCAGTCACACCAAGAGCAAAGAACACGTGAAGAACTCCAAGCAGTTGCAAACATACGAGTAAATAGCAAATTCTTCTATGCATACGCAAAAAGGAGACTCAGGAACACCTCAACAATAGGACCACTTGCAAAACCTACGGGCGAACTTGAGTGACCCAACCGAAATGGCCAAGATACTCAAACAGCAGTACGAAATTGTCTTCAGCCCACCAAATGAAGACAAGAAAATTGATAATGCAACGACCTTCTTTGACAACGCTCCTGGGACACCACATCAACTCTCCTCGGTAACAGTATCAACAGAGGACATAATAGCAGCCATCGACAAGATTGGACCAAACTCTGCGGCAGGACCAGACAGCTTTCATGCCCAACTGCTAAAAAAATGCAAACATCAGCTAGCATTGCCTCTAAAACTGCTGTGGAGCAAGTCCCTCCAAACTGGATATGTACCACAATCCCTAAAAGAAGGTACCGTCACACCAATACATAAAGGGGGTAGTAAAGGCATAGCCAAAAATTACAGACCAGTGGTGCTGACATCACATCTTATTAAAATCATAGAAAGAACAATAAGAGCTAAGATGGTCAGCTACCTGGAAGATAACAAGGCATTCAACGAGGGTCAACATGGCTTTAGACAAGGCCGCTCCTGCCTTTCACAACTACTATCACACTACGACAAAATCCTACAGGATATTCAAGAAAATGTAGACGTCATATATCTAGATTTCGCCAAAGCTTTTGACAAGGTGGACCATGGGATCCTTCTACATAAACTCAAATCACTGGGAATAGGGGGAAACCTTGGAAGATGGCTCCACAGTTTCATCACCAACAGAAAACAAAGAGTCACAGTTCAAGGAAGCCTATCAGAAGCAGGTGGGGTCATCAGCGGAGTACCACAAGGATCAGTACTGGGACCTCTCCTATTCCTCATCATGATAGGAGACATCGACAGGGACCTGGAACACTCAACAGCCTCATCGTTTGCAGACGACACCAGACTCATGAAGAAAATCACCTCACAACATGATGCACAGCTACTACAACAAGACTTGGACAAAATCCTGAAGTGGGCAGAAGAAAACAACATGGCCCTAAACGGAGACAAGTTCGAGCTTCTAAGGTACGGGAACGAGAGAGCACTACAAAACGACACCAACTACAAAAGTGGACAGCAAGAAATTACCGCCAAGGACACAGTGAAGGACTTGGGAGTAAATATGAGCAGTGACGCCACTTTTTCCCAGCATATTACCAAAGCCACAACAACAGCAAAACAAATAGAAGGCTGGATCCTGAGAACCTTCCACACAAGAAATGAGAGGTGTATGTTAACACTGTGGAAGTCACTGGTCCTACCACGACTGGAGTACTGCTCTCAGCTCTGGTCTCCCCAAAAAGTAGAAGAAATAACAGAAATTGAAGCCACCCAGAGGACATTCACCAGTAAAATCCATGGGTTTCAACACTTTAACTACTGGGAGAGACTCAAGGAGCTGCAGCTGTACTCACTTCAAAGACGTAGGGAGAGATACATGATCATCTACGTCTGGAAGATTTTGGAAAAAAAGGTACCAAATCAAAACATCCAAGAGACTCAACACCAAAGGCGAGGGAGGCTGTGCTATGTGAGGACTACGCCGGGATCAACACAAAAAATCAAATCCCTGATCCATCACAGCTTTGCATACAATGGAACCAGACTGTTCAACTGTATACCAGCCCCTCTCAGGAACATAACCGGGGTGTCTCCAGACACCTTCAAGAAACACTTGGACATGTGGCTGGCCAAAATACCGGACCGGCCACCAACACCAGGATACCCCAGCACCAACTCCAACCGACTTCTGGAATGGAGAGTGGAAGAAAGGGAGCTGCCTGGTCGCAGTGGAGCCCCAGCTCAACTGTGTCACTAACGGACGGAATACAACTAAGTGTAACTAAGTGTATATGGGTGGGGGCTGCTGCCACCACATCCCCGCTGGTTGGGTACTGGCTGAAAAACTTATTGTTTTACAGTAGGCTATATATACTGTATTTTAGCATTTTTTTTTTTTTCTCCCTTATAACACATTTCAGCTCTTAATGACATATATAGCAATGATGTATACTGTATGCTCTACCGGACCTATTAGGCCTAAAAAGATCGATGGGCTAACCGTCGGTCCAAAACATCAGTACAGTATAACCGATCAGGGTGTCAATCCACAAAATATGAATTGTGTTATCATTATGGTTTATTATTTTGTTATCATTATAGCGCGGCGAAGGCGCGAGCTCTAGGGGGTCCGGGGGCATGCCCCCCAGATTTTTTTTTTTGAGAATTTAGGTGTCTAAAACAGTATTTCCTGCAATAAAAAAACAATCAAGATGGAAAATATGGAGACCAAAATTGTGTCAATTTAGCCTAGCCTACTTTTTTTTTTTTGGGGGGGGGGGAGTTTCTGTTATCATTATACAAAAAGTTCATTGCGTTATCACTAAAAAAAACAGCATCGTTTGACACCCTGTAACCGATTAGGAGTAGTGGGCGTACCACTACCAACAAACAGCATAACTCATCTATAAAACATTAACCTAACCAAACAACCTAACCTAACCTAACGTTATTTAGTTAGGTGGATTAACTCGACATTAGTAAAGCCTTCGATGCCATCCCCCGCCACAACCTAACAAACAAAATCTACAACACAAACATGCACAACAACACAACGTAGCTACTGCACCCACAGATCACCTACATCAAGAAACCAAAATCCTCAAAGTCAAAGACCATCTGGAGACTGGACATGAGAGGCACTCAATTCCTGGCAGCAGCCTCCACGAACCAAGACCACCCACTAAACTACATGGCAACACACCCACAGACACCAAGAAATATCAAAACAACACCCAGCACACGGTATCACACACAATTATTGTCCTCTCTCCCTCCCTGCCCACCCCGAACCAACTTCCAGAAGCACATCCATACTCATATCTCTCGCCAATCCATCCACTCACTCACAGACAACACGCAGCTGCATGCACGACCTCCCGAAATCCATCCTTCCGAATCCTCCCTCCCTCCCGAGGACAGAGTCCACCTGGCCAGGCTGAGATGCGGACACCATCCCGCTCTCCTGAGCTATCAGAAGAGACTGGATGACTCCGTTGTCGACGCCTGCCCGGGATGTAACACAGCACCCCATACCATTAAACACATCATAGAAGACTGCATTTCACACAACCACTTACGCCAACAACATAATCTACACTCAATGAGAGCTCTGTGGGAAAGCCCGATCATGGCCATGGCCTTCCTCAGGGACTCGGGGCTGTTCGGCCAGGCAGCTTAGGGAACAACAACAACACAAAAAGGTGGCTGGCCAACTTCCTAGCAGGCAGATGTGCACACGTATCTTTTGCCGGTCAGTCATCTAAAATCAGAAACTTTCCAAACGGAGTCCCACAACTTCCACAAGGATCCGTCCTATCGCCCGCACTCTTCAATCTGTACATGCACGATATAACTACACCCAATACGCCCCAAATAAACTTAGCCTCCTATGCAGATGACATAACACTCACATGCACACACCATGACCCAAAAAGAGCAACAGATTTCCTTCAACCCTATCTCAACACACTACATGGCTGGTGCACTACAAACAGACTTAATCTAGCCCCAGCCAAATCCACCGCAACCCTGCTCACAAGTTGGACAGGAGAACATGAATACATCCTTCAACTCACCATAAACAACACACCCCTAACACATACACACACACCCAAAATCCTAGGAGTAACATATGATACTCATATGACATTCAAACAGCACACCACAAACATTAAAAAGAAACTGACACCCAGACTTAACACCCTCAGGTCACTTGCTCACACAAAATTTGGACACAACAAAGAAACTACCACCACAGTATATAAACAATACATAAGATCAGTGATGGAATACGCAAGCCCAGCCTGGGCTTCTAACCTAGCTGAAACACATCATAAGACCTTACAGACTATTCAAAACAAAGCCCTGAAGATCATTACAGGCTGCACAGCTACTGCACCCACAGATCACCTACATCAAGAAACCAAAATCCTCAAAGACAAAGACCATCTGGACATGAGAGGCACTCAATTCCTGGCAGCAGCCTCCACGAACCAAGACCACCCACTAAACTACATGGCAACACACCCACAGACACCAAGAAATATCAAAACAACACCCAGCACACGGTATCACACACAATTATTGTCCTCTCTCCCTCCCTGCCCACCCCGAACCAACTTCCAGAAGCACATCCATACTCATATCTCTCACCGATCCATCCACTCACTCACAGACAACACGCAGCTGCATGCACGACCTCCCGAAATCCATCCTTCCGAATCCTCCCTTCCTCGCGAGGACAGAGTCCACCTGGCCAGGCTGAGATGCGGACACCATCCAGCTCTCCTGAGCTATCAGAAGAGACTGGATGACTCCGTTGTCGACGCCTGCCCGGGATGTAACACAGCACCCCATACCATTAAACACATCATATAAGACTGCATTTCACACAACCACTTATGCCAACAACACAATATACACTCAATGAGAGCTCTGTGGGAAAGCCCGATCGTGGCCATGGCCTTTCTCAGGGACTCGGGGCTGTTCGGCCAGGCAGCTTAGGGAACAACAACATCAACCTAACCTAACCTAACCTAGTATTCATGTAGTACTACACTCACTTACACTTTGTTGTATTCCGTCCGTTAGTGACACAGTTGAGCTGGGGCTCCACTGCGACCAGGCAGCTCCCTTTCTTCCACTCTCCATTCCAGAAGTCGGTTGGAGTTGGTGCTGGGGTATCCTGGTGTTGGTGGCCGGTCCGGTATTTTGGCCAGCCACATGTCCAAGTGTTTCTTGAAGGTGTCTGGAGACACCCCGGTTATGTTCCTGAGAGGGGCTGGTATACAGTTGAACAGTCTGGTTCCATTGTATGTAAAGCTGTGATGGATCAGGGATTTGATTTTTTGTGTTGATCCCGGCGTAGTCCTCACATAGCACAGCCTCCCTCGCCTTTGGTGCTGAGTCTCTTGGATGTTTGGGTTTGGTACCTTTTTTTCCAAAATCTTCCAGACGTAGATGATGATGTATCTCTCCCTACGTCTTTGAAGTGAGTACAGCTGCAGCTCCTTAAGTCTCTCCCAGTAGTTAAAGTGTTGAAACCCATGGATTTTACTGGTGAATGTCCTCTGGGTGGCTTCAATTTCTGTTATTTCTCCTACTTTTTGGGGAGACCAGAGCTGGGAGCAGTACTCCAGTCGTGGTAGGCCCAGTTACTTCCACAATGTTAGCATACACCTCTCATTTCTTGTGTGGAAGGTTCTCAGGATCCAGCCTGCTATTTGTTTTGCTGTTGTTGTGGCTTTGGTAATATGCTGGGAAAAAGTGGCGTCACTGCTCATATTTACTCCCAAGTCCTTCACTGTGTCCTTGGCGGTAATTTCTTGCTGTCCGCTTTTGTAGTTGGTGTCGTTTTGTAGTGCTCTCTTGTTCCCGTACCTTAGAAGCTCGAACTTGTCTCCGTTTAGGGCCATGTTGTTTTCTTCTGCCCACTTCAGGATTTTGTCCAAGTCTTGTTGTAGTAGCTGAGCATCATGTTGTGAGGTGATTTTCTTCATGAGTCTGGTGTCGTCTGCAAACGATGTGGCTGTTGAGTGTTCCAGGTCCCTGTCGATGTCTCCTATCATGATGAGGAATAGGAGAGGTCCCAGTACTGATCCTTGTGGTACTCCGCTGATGACCCCACCTGCTTCTGATAGGCTTCCTTGAACCGTGACTCTTTGTTTTCTGTTGGTGATGAAGCTATGGAGCCATCTTCCAAGGTCTCCCCCTATTCCCAGTGATTTGAGTTGATGTAGAAGGATCCCATGGTCCACCTTGTCAAAAGCTTTGGCGAAATCTAGATATATGACGTCTACATTTTCTCCGTCTTGAATATCCTGTAGGATTTTGTCGTAGTGTGATAGTAGTTGTGAGAGGCAGGAGCGGCCTTTTCTAAAGCCATGTTGCCCCTCGTTGAACGCCTCATTATCTTCCAGGAAGCTGACCATCTTAGCTCTTATTGTTCTTTCTATGATTTTAATAAGGTATACTAAGTTAGGTTAGGTAAGGTTGTTAGGTTAGGCTAGGCCTAATAGCCTAGCACATTTAAAAAAAAAAAAAAAAAAAAAAAAAAAAAAATCCAACCAGGCTCCATCGGGGGTGTGGGGGCGGCAGCCCCCACCCATAATACTAGGATAGGTTACATAAGAACATAAGAAAATGGGAGTCTGCAGAAAGCCGATTGGCCTAAGCAAGGCAGATCCCTGTAAGGTTAGGTAAGGTTGTTAGGTTAGGCTAATGTCTTCCCAAAGTTGACTATTTTTATAACATAAGATATTAGGCCCACTCCACCCCGTGAAATCAGAGCCACGGAGCCAGCTTTCGTCAAAAGTTGGCTCGGGTATTCACAAAATTGGGTTTTATGGGTTTGCAATTTGGGAAAACCCGAGCCAAGTTTTGATACAAAACGCTATATTATTGTATTTTTACGCTTTTAACCCCTCATTTTCCCTGAACTTCATTATCTTCATAGCCCTCCCCACTAGTGGGGGGCGTGTTTTTAGATTGTTGGATAATGGGTAAATACTCATTTCAGCTCCTCTTCAGTATAAAACAACACTAGCCTAGCCTAGGCCTAGGCCTATATCTGAAGGAAAAATTAAAAAATACAAACTAAAACTTACTGAAATCGCTGTCGGTCCAAAAAGTCAGGTTTACCCTCCTAATCTTACCGAATAGGTTTAGGCTAAACAGGGAAAATAGGTTAAGACTTAAGAGCCTTCAGCCTTTTCCTTATAGCCTAGGCCTAATTACTAAAAATAGGCCTAATCTTGGTTATAACCAAAAACATATGCATGATAGGCCTATGCTAAATATAATTAGCTTAGCATAAATAGTTAAATCGGTTAGCCTAATAATTTAATAGGCTACTATAGCCTACCTAGGCTATAGGCTAGTTATATTAATGGTCACAGGGTTTACATACAAAAATGTCGGAAGAATCAGAACACTTCATGCATAGCCTACACAGCTGTGACAGTTTAAAGAGAACGTAAACAATTGTAAACATAAACAAAACATTAAATTACCACAACAACAAAGCAGGAAGAGAATGTAACTGACCAAAGAGAGGAAATTATAGCTAGCATAAAGCTCTGTGTTGATGTGTTTATTGATGGCAGCTTCACAGTCCTCATGGTAGTTCTGTCTGATAGATGTAGTAGTAGCAGCCATGGTGGTGAGGGACAGGTATATAGGAGTTCTGCCGTAGTGTTATCGTAGCTTCCCTGTCGTCTACTACAACCCCTTACTACACGTTGTTGCCATATGATTGTCTCTCGTGCGGTTCCTGAGTTGCCAAGTAGTAGATCGCCCACCGGTTATACGTAGTTGCCATCAAGGATTCAAGGTCCATAGATACAACGTATCTATGGACCTTGTATGGAAGCCCCTTACCTTGGTTGCTATACGAGTGTCTCTGATGTCTCAGGCGCGATATGCCTCGGTGCCAAGTAATAGACCGTTTACTAGGCTATAATCGTAATATTTAGTGAGTGCAATAGTGAAATTTTGGATTTCCTCTGTGAATATTAAGATAAGTAAATTAATGTTACACATTAGTTTCACTCTCGGTAGCCTATACTCAGAACTGATAAGCGATTTATTTAAATTATTGTATATATGTGTATATATGTGTATCCGGAGGATAAAATTGTTCCAGAGCCAGACACCAACCCATTGCCATCGATAACTAGCTTGCAAGACCAACCCATCCGCATTGCTAGCATAAGGACGTGCAACAACAACAGAAGCCGCTGATCAAACAAAAACAACAACGGAGAAGACACCAGAGAAAAAGCGATCGAAAGGGGAAACTATAGCCTTCCGAATCAACACATGGCCGCACTCTACACTCATGACTCCAGCAACACTATGCAAATTAACCATCAAGTTATGCTGCATATAATAACCTCTAATTAAACCTTTGATTCAATAAGGTCATTCCTATGCTGCATATAATAACCTAATTTAACCTTTGATTCATTAAGATCGTTTATAAGCTGTGTAAAATAACCCCTAATTAAACCTTTGATTATTAAGGTAACTCCTAAGCTGTGTAAAATAAAAAGGTACGGTATAAAGTCGGTATCACACGGGAGCTGTTATATAGTCAACATTCGATGAGCAAAAATTTTCTAGCAACATTTCTGGTATATTTTGCACTGGTTTCGGAAACTAGACTGAAGATTGATAAATTTAGGTAACCAAAATAAAATAAATGACCACCTCATAAGCTGCCAGACCAGTGTTCAGGATAAATGTTGAGTGAAAAAGCGCTCGTTCAGTTCAGTTCGAATTCGGGAAGTTTAGCCTTAACGTCGGCACTTCCTTAAGAGGTTTTGTTATTTTTCTTTTTGTGCCGTGCTCTTTTTGTCTAAAAATAAAAATAAATATATCTCATTTTTCATCCGTTTCTCTGAAATCTTATTTCTTCTCTCTTCTTTCTTCAGTCTTGTTTGTTCTCTCTTCTTCCTTCATTCTTGTTTCTTCTCTCTTCAGTCTTCTTTCTTCTTATTTCAGTTCTTTCAATTTTCTCTCGTACTCTCCACATTTGATAGATTGTCTGTTTCACTCTATCGCTTATTTCTTTGTTGAATAAAAGATGTCCGATGACTTGGATTTCATTTTCAATATAAGGCTGTTGGAACCCTGGATCTTTTATTATGTATGCTTTATAAAATGAACAGTGTAGTAGAAAATGTTTTAGGTCTTCTGTTCCTTCCTTACACAGATCGCATTGTGTCTCTCCTCCCACATGCCTATTTCTATCTTTTAGATTTAAGTTATTTGTCCTACATCTGTAAAATATTATAGATGCCTGTGTGTTGTCATAAATATCTTCCTCGTTCTTAATCTCCTTTTTATAACTTCTATACACTTCTAGGCTACTCTTCTCTGCCAACTCCTCTAAATTTGTTTCTCCTAACTTCAAACTCCCTACATACTTTCGAATTTCTGCAGTCCAGGGATCTTTACTATTTCTAAGTTTTTCCTCTGTGATTCTTCTTAGCAAGTCATTACTTTCCTCTCCTACTAAATATTTAAGATATTTTATATTACCTTCCATAATTCTCGCCTCCATTGATGAGGCTCCTATTTCATCCCTTAAGGTTACCCTTTAGGCATATCTGGGCGCCCCTAATATGTGTCTAAAAACCCTAATCTCTCTATTTTGTAATTTATTTATTTATTTATTCTTTATTTATTTATTTATTCTCGTGTGATACCGGCTTAAGATGTGTAAAATAACCCCTAATTAAACCTTTGACTTATTATTGCCATTCCTAAACTGTGTAAAATAACTCCTACCCCTTTGATTCTTTAAGATCATTCTTAAGCTGTGTAAAATCATCTAGCAGTAGCATTAATAAAGTATGTAAATCGTCATATGATTGAAGATAATAAGAATGCCTATCTTTCGTATGCAAATTTACGCTTAGAAGATCCGATTTAACGCATGTCATTTTTTATGGCTCTTATTAGATGATTATATTCAGATTAGGAAGGGTATGTGGAGGTCAGAGGGTTGAGATAATCTTTACCCATAGGCCTATAATTACACACTTCCCACAGATCCTTCCTAAATTGTAAAAAATCGTCTGATGTTAGCCAGAAGAAACTGTTAAGGGGAGGCTGGCCGTTTGTTGGGTCTATTAATTCATTTATTCATATATTGTTTTAGTTTCCTCCCTAGACCTCCATCAAGCTTAGAAAAACACCCACTAGACCCCCCTTCAAGATAAATGTGTACATTTTTCGGTAGAAAAATATCCCGGCCGAGGGCCGGTTCCTCTTAAAATTGCAGGCTCGCTATCGCTCGCCAGGAAATAATCGACACCTAAATGGCACGAAAGGTCTTAAAATTGACAACGAAATGGGTTGAAAGGATGTTAAAATCTCCAAACTAATAATCTCAATACTAGTGGGGCTAAACAATAGGGAGAAAGGGGTCCAGAAAAACGGTCTGCCTCCCCTTAAAATGCATCATAATTTTCAAAGGGTTAACACAAATCTACAGCGTGAGAAGATAAACACTGGCAAGTTGGCGGTATCATTAGCCTTGAATGATATTGATTTACCTCTCTCTCTCTTTGGTGATGGGCTGGTCTATCAGAGTGAGAACTGAGCGATCTCTGCCATACCCATAGCTTACTCTGACTGTTCCTTTTACTTATATATTTTCTAGATCTCAAGTGACGGCGTCTCTTCCGTGGATTGACCTCCCAATCTGCCAACCTAGAGGTTGGCAGATTGGAAGCCAAAGCGTCACATTTTTCCTTTGCCCCTCAACTTTCTCTTCATAATTGCTGAGGGGCACAGGGCCCTGGGTGGGGCTTTGGTTTCCCGGGCGTTTCCACACCCTCCTCAGCTCCCTGCCATGGAGTGGCTTCGGTCACCCGGGCTTTATTGTGGTAGGCAGGGAGGGTTCTTTGGGGCGCTCGGTTATGGCTTTGGCATTGCTCGGGGCCTTGGGGCTGTTCGGCCAGGCAGTCTGGGGAACAGCAACAACAACAACCTCTCTCTCTCTCTCTCTCTCCACTTCGAATATCTCCCCGGAATGGACCGCAAGGGCTCGGAGATACTAAATATTCCTCGTAGCTCCTTGTAACTTTCTCCTCCAGCGTGTGAGTGTTTAGCCCCATTAGTTTTCAGATGTTAAGAGGTTTGCCCCATTAGTTAGTCGATTTTAAGACCTCTCGCCCCATTTCTTCGTCAATATTTAGACCTTTCGTGCTATTTAGGTGTCGATTTTTTTCCCCTGGCGAACGATAGTGAGCCTGTAATGTTGGATGAACCGGCCTTTGGCCGGTACATTTTTCTACCGAAAAATGTAGTCTACAAATTAATCTAGAAGGGGGATCTAATGGATGTTTTTTTTTTTTTTTTGATGGAGGTCTAGGGAGTAAACTAGAAAATATATGAATGCATGCAAAAATCGCCCAAAAAGTGAACCATCCCCCCTTAAAATGTATGCAAAGTGCATATTCGAGATTAACGGCCTCTGAATCATGTGGTTCTGACAATAAATGATTAGTACAGTAAGTGCAAGGCAAACAGACAATTGACCACTTGCGAGTTTCAAGCTATAAGGAAGTTGGAGCAGTAAACATCGATATAGAACAGAAATGCAATAATAATGTAGGATTGGGAATGATAGAAACTATATATGAATAAGTTTTTGTGAATTTATATATGTAGTACGACCGTATTTTAGCTGGTAATTCTGCTAAATATCGATATCTACAGCTCCAACTTCCTTATAGCCTGAAACTCGCAAGTGGTTAATTGAAATGTCTGCCTTTCTTAGTTGAGATATAGGCTATAATCAGGATAATATAATGTATTTATGTATACTGTATACTCAGTCACATACCCCATAGCTGGGGGTGGCCAACTCGAGACAGAGCTCGAAGAGAAAAAAACATCTAAAGTTCCAATTCTTAGGGTCCGGGACCACTTTCGCGTTCCCTTGCTCCCTTCTCTATCTCGTCGAGTAGTTGAATTTTACAAGGGGGGGGGGGGGGGGTGCTAGATCCCTGCTCCCAGAAGGAAAAGCAGGGCACTAAAAGAGGCAGACAGAAAAGGCTAAGGTTGGGTAGAGGATGCCAAGCCTCACTCTGGATAGGACCAGCCCTCACCATCTCTCAAAATTCTTCGAAAAGTAGATACGAGGTGCCGTTGGAAAGGATTACCCCTTCAACACTTGACCTCACCTGACTTTATAATGAGCATCTACAACACCCCTTCTCCCCTCTCAACCAAGTCTCAACACTCTTCGAAAAGTAGATAAGAGGTGCCGTTGTAAAGGCATAGGCTATCCCTCCATACCTTCAACTGACCTGACCTAACTTTATAATGAGCATCTGCAACACCCCTTCTCCCCTCTCAACACTCTTCAAAAAGTAGACACGAGGTGCCTTTGTAAAGGCTTATCCCTCCATACCACCCTGCTCCATACCTTCACCTGACCTGACCTGACCTGACCTAACTTACGGCATACTGAGGAGAAAATAGTGACTGTTGACAAAAGTGACTGTCGGTGTTAAGGGGAGGCAGTTGTTTTTACGAGTCCTCCTCCTCCCTCATGTTTAGCCCTATTAGTTATGAGATTTTAAGATATTTTCCCCATTAGTTTTGCAATTTTCAGACCTTTTGCCCCATTTCATTGCCAATATTATGACCTTTCGTGCCATTTAGGTGTCAATTTTTTCCTGGCGAGCGATAGCGAGCCTGTATTTGAAGAGGAATCAGCCTTTGCCCGGAACATTTTATACCGAAAAATTTACAAATTTATATCGAAGGGGGTCTTGTGTGTGTTTTTTTTAAAGTTTGATAGAGGTTTAGAGAGCAAACTAAACCCCCTCCTTAAACCATTGAGCCCAACCAGTAAATTATGCTGCACAATGCCGTCTGAGCTCTCTTAAAATATGTGTCAGGGATGAGGTGATGTGAAGATAGAGAAACACAACACTGGTAGAGAGAGGGAGGAGGGGGAGGGGGAGGGGGGGGGGGAGGTCAACGGCTGCCCTTTATTACTCCTCTCTCAACCACTCTCACTCACACTCACTCTCTCTCTGTTATATATATATATATATATATATAGAGAGAGAGAGAGAGATCGGTGTTAAAATGTGTGTCATGGATGAGGTGATGTGAAGATAGAAACACAACACTGGTAGAGGGAGGGAGGAGGAGGAAGGTCAACGGCTGCCCTTTATTACTGCTCTCTCAACCACTCTAACACTATCTCTGTTTGATAGATAAATAGAGAGAGAGAGAGAGAGATCGGTGTTAAAATGTGTGTCAGGGATGAGGTGCTGTGGAGATAGAAACACAACACTGGTAGAGGGAGGGAGGAGGAGGAAGGTCAACGGCTGCCCTTTATTACTGCTCTCTCAACCACTCTCACACTATCTCTGTTTGATAGATAGATTAGATAGATATATAGATAGATAGATAGATAGAGAGAGAGAAATTATTTTTTTTTAAATACAAAAATGTCAAAAACACTTCACATAAAAAGAGAGAATTTCCTCAGTATTAACAAACTGGATAGTAAATGACGTAACAGGTGATAAGAAACACGTGAGAGGTAACACTACTTTGGGGATGTACTATAATCTATTTTTCCCCAGCTGATGGTAAACTGAATTCCTTAGCGACGAATTTTCCGATACTCAATGGAAATATATGAAACCAATATATACTTTGCACCACAATCTTCGTAATAACTGAGTAATGAAGGTGGGGACATGGCAATTTACCCTCAGCTGAAATAAAACCAACTATATATATTAGGTTGCATTCCTGTATATACATTTTCATACTTTGTAAACAGCAAGAATTTAGCGATAACAAAAGACAAAAAATCCCTGTATGGCACTCTGAATTACGGGTCCTACGACTTGTGCGTGAAGTGGAATACTTTCTCCAAGTAGGATTTCTCCTTTTCGGAAAAGGTTAGCAACGCTTTACCACGCGTGGTGTAGTTGATTAAAGCCTGGACACTTGTCCTGAATATACAGTATATATATATATATTGGAGGCCCCTTTAAAACTGAATAAAATCGTCAGAATAAAATAAAAAGACGTCGCCGGTACAGAAGGGGTTAATCTATTGACTAAAGCGGTGTGTTCTAGATTAAATATATACGATAAGGTAATGTGCCATCGACCTCTATTGACTCCAATAATTGTATCCTGCACTATGTAAAATATGGAATACTAAGTTAAATATTTCTACACATACTGTATATCCTGTGTAAGACTAATTAACAATACAATCTATTCTTGTCCTCCCCAAATTCTATTGAATGTATGCACTGTATGAAGAGAGAGAGAGAGAGAGAGAGAGAGAGAGAGAGAGAGAGAGAGAGAGAGAGAGAGAGAGAGAGAGAGAGAGAGTTAATTACAAGGGATAGTTACTATCTCAAGACCTTGGGGTCCATTCCAATGAGCGGAAAGAAAGCTATTGTTGTGTGCACTACACTCATTGCATTGATAACAAAATAGTATCTACTCTCTTCTTAAAATGCTCTACTGAAGAACTATTTACACATTCTGAGGGAAGTTTGTTTCAGGTATAACATATCTTATATGAAAAAGTGTCAGCACATGTTAGTGCTAAACATATTCAATTCTAACTTCCAGTCATGGTTACGTGACGTTTACCTAATGAGAATAAGTATTTTGTTATAATCGATGTTGTCAATCACAATATGTATTTTGTTATAATCGATGTTGTCAATCACAATATGTATTTTGTTATAATCGATGTTGTCAATCACAATATGTATTTTGTTATAATCGATGTTGTCAATCACAATATGTATTTTAAAGGCTTCAATGAGTTGATTTCGTAGTCTACGCGGTTCCAACAAAAACAGACCAAGAGTTCTCAATTGGTTCTCTTCTGATCTATGAAATACGTTCTGTAGCCCTAGAATAGGAAGCCCACCTCGCTTTTTTTGTTCTCTCTTTCTCTCCCTCTCTCTTTGGCTTTTATCCATTCGGCCCCATTCATCCTACTGTTTTAAGACGTTTACCCCATCCAGGTGTCAATATTATCCTGGCGAGCGATAGCGAGCCAGCATATATATATTTTTATTCTGACAGCAAGCTAAATTTGTACATTTTTCGATAGAAAAATGTCTCCAGCAAAGCCGGATTTCTCCATACAATGCTGGCTCGCTATCGCTCGCCAGGGAGAAATCGACACCTGGATGGGGATAAACGTCTTAAAATAGTTGGCTGAATGGGGCCGAATGGATACAAGCCACGGAAAGAGAGAAAAGGAGAGAAAGACAAGAAAAAGCGAGGTGGACGGTAGACACGGCTATATTATATACCTGTGTTTACCGGCGTAGTCCAGTCCTGAGAAGCCGATCAATACTTACCTCACATACCTACCTCTACCTCTCTCTGTCTGTCTCTCTCTCTCTCTCATACTTACCTCACATACCTACCTCTACCTCTCTCTGTCTGTCTCTCTCTCTCTCTCTAATATTTACCTCACATACCTACCTCTACCTCTCTCTGTCTGTCTCTCTCTCTCTCATACTTACCTCACATACCTACCTCTACCTCTCTCTGTCTCTCTCTCTCTCTAATACTTACCTCACATACCTACCTCTACCTCTCTCTGTCTGTCTCTCTCTCTCTCTCTCATACTTAACTCACATACCTACCTCTACCTCTCTCTGTCTGTCTCTCTCTCTCTCTCTCTCTAATACTTACCTCACATACCTACCTCTACCTCTCTCTCTCTAATACTTACCTCACATACCTACCTCTACCTCTCTCTGTCTGTCTCTCTCTCTCGCTAATACTTACCTCACATACCTACCTCTACCTCTCTCTGTCTCTCTCTCTCTAATACTTACCTCACATACCTACCTCTACCTCTCTCTGTCTGTCTCTCTCTCTCTCTCTAATACTTACCTCACATACCTACCTCTACCTCTCTCTGTCTGTCTCTCTCTCTCGCTAATACTTACCTCACATACCTACCTCTACCTCTCTCTGTCTGTCTCTCTCTCTCTCTAATACTTACCTCACATACCTACCTCTACCTCTCTCTGTCTGTCTCTCTCTCTCTCTCATACTTACCTCACATACCTACCTCTACCTCTCTCTGTCTGTCTCTCTCTCTCTCTAATACTTACCTCACATACCTACCTCTACCTCTCTCTGTCTGTCTCTCTCTCTCGCTAATACTTACCTCACATACCTACCTCTACCTCTCTCTGTCTGTCTCTCTCTCTCTCATACTTACCTCACATACCTACCTCTACCTCTCTCTGTCTGTCTCTCTCTCTCTCTAATACTTACATAAGAACATAAGAACATAAGAAAATGGGAGTCTGCAGAAAGCCGATTGGCCTAAGCAAGGCAGATCCCTGTCCCACACAACCCCAAATCAATTACAAAGCCCAATTATAGGCTCAACACTCTAATACCCTGAGGATCATCTTACCAAAACGGTTAGAGATTAACGCAGGATTATGGGGGTCTGCAGAGCGCTGATTGGCCCAACCCGGCTGATCCCCCTTCACACCCAACCCTTCTCGTCCATATGCTTATCCAATTTTATCTTAAAGCTCCCTACAGTTTTAGATCCCACTATAGCACTTGGTAGTCCATTCCACCCATCTACAACTCTGTTACCAAACCAATATTTGCCTATATCTTTTCTGAAACGAAATTTATCTAATTTGAAACCATTGGTACGAGTTCTTTCGCTATCACTGAGCTTTAGTACATTTGTCATGTCCCCTTTGTTAATCCCACTAACCCACTTGAACACCTCTATCATATCCCCTCTAACGCTGCGTCTCTCTAACGAATGTAAAACCTAATTTCTTCAACCTTTCTTCATACGGAAGATTTCTAATATTATGGATCATTTTTGTCATTCTACGCTGTACTCTCTCCAATGAATCTATGTCCATTCTGTAATAAGGACACCAAAATTGGACAGCATAATCCATATGGGGTCTCACTAATGACAAGTAAAGTTTTAAGATAACATCAGCAGTTCTGTTACTCACACTCCTAGAGATGAACCCGAGAATCCTGTTTGCCTTATTACGAACGCCTATACACTGTTTTCTAGGCTTCAATCATTGCTAACAAACACACCTAGATCTTTCTCGCAGTCTGAATTTTCTAATTCTAAATTAGCTAGTTTATATTTAACATTTGTTTGCATCTTCCCTATCTTTAATACCTTGCATTTGTCAATGTTAAACTTCATCTGCCAATTTACTGACCATTCATGTAAGGTATCTAGATCCCTTTGGAGGCACTCTATATCGCTATCTGAATCAATTGATCTCCCCATTTTAGTATCGTCTGCGAATTTACTTATCCTACTAGTTATACCTAAATCTAGGTCATTTATGTATATAAGAAACAACAGGGGACCTAATACCGATCCCTGGGGGACACCACTTTTGACTGCTCCCCACTCTGACTTGGTACCATTTATGCTGACTCTCTGTTTCCTACCAATTAGCCATGACCTAATCCATCCCAACAACGCCCCACCTATTCCATGTGCCTCAACCTTTCTCATCAATCTCTCATGAGGGACTCTGTCGAAAGCTTTACTGAAATCTAAATATATAATATCGTATGCCTTGTCATTATCTACTGCTTCATATACCTCTGAGAAAAAACTAAGCAAATTAGTAAGGCAAGAACGTCCCTGAGTGAATCCATGCTGAGAAGAATTGATTAAGTTAAATGTTTCTAAGTGGTTTCTCATTTTCCTAGCAATAATTGACTCTAGTAGCTTTCCTATGATTGAAGTGAGACTAATGGGACGGTAATTGGATGCTATTGATTTATCACCTTTTTTGAAAATCGGAACTACATTTGCAAGCTTCCAAGCTTCTGGAACTATACCTGTTTCTAATGAATTGTTAAATAGAAATGTTAATGGGTAACTTAACTCATCTCATTTAATATCATTCTTTTAATACTCTGGCATATACCTCATCGGGACCAGGCGATTTCTGAGGTTTCAGTCTGTCAATTTCCTTAAGCACATCATTTCTACTTATAGTAACCGTACTTAACCTATTTTCTATACTATCGCTATATACCTTACGGACTTCTGGAATCTGTGCCAAATTTTCATTAGTGAAAACGGATAGAAACTGACTATTAATGTACTGCACATTTCTAAATCATTTTCTGTCATTTCTCCTATCGAAGTTTTAAGGGGGCCTATTTTATCTCTAACTTTAGATTTATATAGCTGGTAAAAAGCCTTAGGGTTATTTTTTGAGTCATTGGCTATCCTGATTTCATAATTTCTTTTGTCTGTCCTTATACATTACCTCACATACCTACCTCTACCTCTCTCTGTCTGTCTCTCTCTCTCTCTCATACTTACCTCACATACCTACCTCTACCTCTCTGTCTGTCTCTCTCTCTCTCTAATACTTACCTCACATACCTACCTCTACCTCTCTCTGTCTGTCTCTCTCTCTCTCTCTCATACTTAACTCACATACCTACCTCTACCTCTCTCTGTCTGTCTCTCTCTCTCTCTAATACTTACCTCACATACCTACCTCTACCTCTCTCTCTCTCTAATACTTACCTCACATACCTACCTCTACCTCGCTCTGTCTGTCTCTCTCTCTCGCTAATACTTACCTCACATACCTACCTCTACCTCTCTCTGTCTCTCTCTCTCTCTAATACTTACCTCACATACCTACCTCTACCTCTCTCTGTCTGTCTCTCTCTCTCTCTCTCTAATACTTACCTCACATACCTACCTCTACCTCTCTCTGTCTGTCTCTCTCTCGCTAATACTTACCTCACATACCTACCTCTACCTCTCTCTGTCTGTCTCTCTCTCTCTCTAATACTTACCTCTACCTCTCTCTGTCTGTCTCTCTCTCTCTCTAATACTTACCTCACATACCTACCTCTACCTCTCTCTGTCTGTCTCTCTCTCTCGCTAATACTTACCTCACATACCTACCTCTACCTCTCTCTCATACTTACCTCACATACCTACCTCTACCTCTCTCTCTCTCATACCTACCCATCGCCGATTCAGATTGATAATTCAGATGTTCTAAGCAATATCACCGTTACAGAGAGAGAAGTATTGAATTGTTTAGATAAACTCAAGGTAAATAAAACGCCAGGACCTGATACAATCTCGCCTAGAGTTCTAAAGGAAGCTAAGAATGAGCTCTCCAAACCACTGACATTACTATTCAATAAATCCTTGCAGTCTGGAACTATGCCTGATCAGTGGAAGCTAGCCAACGTAACACCGATATTCAAAAAAGGCAGCAAATCCCTACCCAGTAACTATCGTCCAATTAGCTTAACCTCAGTTGTATGTAAAATGCTAGAAACGGTCATACGAGACAGACTCGTAAATCACTTAGAGGAAAATAACATACTTAAAGATACTCAACACGGCTTTCGTAAAAAACGTTCCTGTTTAACAAACCTCTTAGACTTCTTCCACGATATCCTCAACCTCTACGATGAGAGTAAAGCTGTAGATATTATATACCTTGATTTTCAAAAGGCCTTTGACAAAGTTCCCCACAAACGTTTACTGCTAAAACTAAAAGCGCATGGAATACAAGACGGTGTGTTGAAATGGATAGAAAATTGGCTCAGCAACAGAAAGCAAAGGGTAGTCATAAACGGTAAGGCATCTAAATGGACCAATGTAAGTAGCGGGGTACCCCAGGGATCGGTACTAGGACCAATTCTCTTTCTAATTTACATCAACGACATAGATGAGGGTCTCACCTGCACAATCTCAAAATTTGCTGACGATACAAAAATTGCAAATAGCGTACTCTCAAAAGAACAAGTTGACGATATGCAACACAATCTAGATAAATTGTCATGTTGGGCCCAAATTTGGCAAATGAGTTTCAATGCGGATAAATGTAAAGTACTACATGTCGGATACCTAAATGAGAAAGCAAACTATTCGATGAATGGCACTCAGCTTAAGAATGTAAACAGAGAAACTGATCTGGGAGTAACAATATCGAGTAACCTAAAACCGAGTCAACAATGTTCAGAAGTTGTTAAGAAGGCAAACAAAATAATTGGCTTTATAGGCAGGTCATTTGAGCATAAATCCAAAGAAGTTATCCTAACCCTTTACAATTCCTTAGTCCGCCCTCTTCTGGAATACTGCGTTCAATCCTGGTGCCCTTATTACCAAAAAGATATAAACAAGCTAGAACGAGTTCAACGTAGAGTTACCAAAATGATACCTAGCCTAAAGAACAAACCATACGAAGAGCGTCTTAGAGAATTAAATCTATTTCCTTTAACCCAGCGCAGATTAAGAGGCGACTTAATTCAAGTGTTCAAAATCATCAAAGGCATCGACAATATGAACTGTAGTAAGTACTTCACTATCGACCAATCTAATTACACGCGGGGAAAACGGTTGCAAAATTATTGGTAAATCTTTTAACTCGCACGAATCTAAGAATTTCTTCTTCAATCGAGTTGTCAACTTGTGGAATGGGCTTCCCCGAGACGTTATAGACTGCAGCACCGTTGATTCATTTAAATTCCGCCTAGACAAATATCTCGCATCAAACCCGCGACTGACTGCGTTTGTAAATAAATAACTTTATCCTCCCCTCAGTTACTAACCCATATGTCCCCTACTAACTTCCTAGTCCTGCCACGTTAGTGGCAGGGCAGTAGTTCCCTTTCCAATGTTCCCTTACCCACTCTAAACCACTGTTTGGACACTTGATCCTCAGTGTTTTGGAGGACAAGCAACCTAGAAGGGTCACTAGATCTGTTGTTGCTTGATTTCCTTTGTACTCCTTTGTACCTCTACCTCTCTCTGTCTGTCTCTCTCTCTCTCTAATACTTACCTCACATACCTACCTCTACCTCTCTCTCTCTCATACTTACCTCACATACCTACCTCCCTACCTCTCATACTTACCTCACATACCTACCTCCCTACCTCTCTCTCTCATACTTACCTCACATACCTACCTCCCTACCTCTCTCTCTCTCATACTTACCTCACATACCTACCTCCCTACCTCTCTCTCTCTCATACTTACCTCACATACCTACCTCCCTACCTCTCTCTCTCAATACACATACTCACATATTTAATTCCTAACTACTAGCTCACTCTCTCTCTCTCTCTCTTTCAACACAGACTCATAATTATACTTAACTCCTTCGGCAACTATAGCATTAATTCCTTTTTATTATTATTATTATTAATTGCTAACATTAGACGATTTCATGCAGATTAGGCAGACATAGTTGGCGATTGACCCCTAACTTTCTAAACTACCTTTCAAAAGGTCATAGAATCGTCTGATGATAGTCATAATATGTGAAATAGGAAGTCGTGGCTATTGACCACTTGCGAGTTTCAGGCTATAAGGAAGTTGGAGCCGGAAAAATCGCTATTCAGCAGATATACGATTATTATGTAGGTTTGTGATGAATAGAAAGTATGTTGAATTGGGTTTTATGTATATATAAATGTACTGCAACTGTATTTATGTATATATAAATGTACTGCAACTGTATTTATGTATATATAAATGTACTGCAACTGTATTTATGTATATATAAATGTACTGCAACTGTATTTTAGCTGTTAGTTCTGCTAAATATCGATGTCTACAGCTCCAACTTCCTTGTAGAACGAAACTGGCAAGTGGTCGATGGACATCTGTCTATCGATTGTGCAGTCACTTTTAAGGGAACCCACCCACGGCCTTCTATATAGAAGGCCGCGACCCACCTCGCTTGTTTTCCTTGCTCTCCCTCTCTCTCTTTGGCTTGTATCCATTCGGCCCCATTCAGCCTACTGTTTTAAGACGTTTACCCCCATCCAGGTGTCAATATTTTCCTGGTGAGCGGTAGCGAGCCAGCATATATATATATTTTTTTTTGAGAGTAAGCTAAATTTGTACATTTTTCAATAGAAAAATGTCTCGCCGGATTTTCTCCATACAATGCTGGCTCGCTATCGCTCGCCAGGAAGATATCGACACCTGGATGGGGATAAACGCCTTAAAACAGTAGGTTGAATGGGGCCGAATGGATACAGGCCAGAAAATGAGAGAAAGAGAAAAAAAGCAGGTGACCCCCCTTAACTCTATCAAGATCTGATTATACATATATTTTCTGTTTATGGCCACTATGACAACTAGATTGAACTAATTTATTCATATTAGTAAGGGTATATCAAAGTCAGAGGGTTAATGGAGATAGTCTTTACCCTAATCATGCCCACAGATCCTTCCTAAGCTGTCTAAAACCGTCTACTGATAGCCGGAATAAACTGTCAACAATGCGTCATAGTCTTCAAAGTGTGTCAAACCGAGACGCCATGTTGTTTTGGGATTGGATTGAGAGTAGACGAAATATAGTAAAATATGAAGAAGGAAGTTGCATTGTTTTGGCCTTTTAACCCTTTGATCGAGCTTTGACGCGTTTTAGCAGTATAGTTTGGCTATCTTTAGACGATTGTATGCAGCTTAGGGAGGATCTGTGGGTATTACAAGGCTAAATACTATCTCAACCAACCCTTTGACTTCCATATACCGTTACTAATCTTAATAAAATCGTCTAATAGTAGCCAGAAAACAGAACAGAAACGCGTATTGGAGCTTGAAAGGGTTAATAACTTGCAGGGATATATAGGCAAGTACAGATTGGTTTCTTTAATGTTGTATATCTAATAAAATTACCTATAAATTACCTATGAATTACCTATGAATTAGGGACTATACCATGTTCCAAATAGGTAGTCCAGAAATACACACACACACGCCATTCCACGTCATACCATCATCATTACTACCAAGAATTCCGACCTACCATGACTAATACTAAAGGGAATAGTCTCTCTGTTGACACTCTGCTTCACACCATATCAGACTCAATCTAAAATACACACATGTCACATCATAATACACACACCATATTACTCACACTATAATACACACACCATAATACACACACATCATAATACACACACCATATTACTCACACTATAATACACACACCATAATACACACACATCATAATACACACACCATAATACACACACATCATAATACACACACCATATTACTCACACTATAATACACACACCATAATACACACACCATAATACACACACCATAATACACACACATCATAATACACACACCATAATACACACACCATAATACACACACATCATAATACACACACCATAATACACACACATCATAATACACACACCATAATACACACACATCATAATACACACACCATAATACACACACATCATAATACACACACCATATTACTCACACTATAATACACACACCATAATACACACACCATAATACACACACACACACACACACACACACGTCATACCATCATTAATACTACCAAGGGTTCGGACCTACCAAACAAAGCACTGTGGTATGGGTGGGGTAGGAAGGTAGGTATGGTAGTAAAGGGAGATGGTTCACTTTTTGGGCGATTTTTGCATGTATTCAATTATTTTTCTAGTTTTCTTCCTAGACCTCCATCAAATTAAAACAAAAAAAACATCCATTAGATCCCCCTTCTAGATTAATTTGTAAATTTTTCGGTAGAAAAATTTCCCGGCCGAAGGCCGCTTCTTCCAACATTACAGGCTCACTAGCGTTCGCCAGGGAAAAAATCGACACCTAAATAGCACGAAAGGTCTAAATATTGACGACGAAATGGGGCAAAAGGTCTTAAAATCGACTAACTAATGGGGCAAACACCTTAACATCTGAAAACTATTGTTGTTAAACATGGAGAAAGTGGTCCAGAAAACCGGCCCAAGCAAGGTCTACAATATCTACATAGACCTTGGTACGAGATAGGAACACTGATTATAGACACAAATACACATACACATACTCAGACTCACTCTCTCTCTCTCTCTCGCTCTCTCTCTCTCTGCTATGCTATCCTTACCTTCCACTTTGTAGCAAATTTAATGTTAGCATTATGTCCGGACTGCCTAATAGGGACAGCAAGGTCTGTGTATCTATGTAAATGTATGTAAATATATATCTCTCTCTCTCTCACACACACACACACACACACACCATCCCCACTATCTACCACTACAGTCACGCTCAAAAGTTCGGTCTCACATGTACAATCTCAAATTTGTTTTCCTCTCTTGATATAAATGACTGGTGGTGTTCACATTATCTTGGCAGCAACTATATAAATGACTGGTGGTGTTCACATTATCTTGGCAGCAACTATATAAATGACTGGTGGTGTTCACATTATCTTGGCAGCAACTATATAAATGACTGGTGGTGTTCACATTATCTTGGCAGCAACTATATAAATGACTGGTGGTGTTCACATTATCTTGGCAGCAACATATACACTCATAAGTTTTTCGATTTTTCGATAGAACAATGTTTGCGGAGAAGCCGGATTTCTCCATACAATGCTGGCTCGCTACCGCTCGCCAGGAAGAAATCGACACCTGGATGGGGATAGACGTCTTAAAACAGTTGGCTGAATGGGGCCGAATGGATACAAACAAAAGAGAGAGGAAGAGAAAGATAAAAAAAAGCGAGGTGGGCTGGGTTAAGGATGTAAACACTGGAAGCATAGGGAGGAGAGTGTGATACGAAGCAAGGTTAAATATTTCTAAATAGACCTTGATATGAGACGGGAAAGCTAGTTAAATACTCTCTCTCTCTCTCTCTCGCTCTCTCTCTCATGTACAAACAATACACACAATATAATATCTCCCTTGCATCTGCTATATATCCAAAAATATTAAGTAAAATTATGCAACTGGACCCTAATCTGGAAAATTAGTTGCAATGCCAATAAATGTAATGTAATCAAACCACATAGTTATAATTGCCTAACAAATACATAGAGGCTCCACAAATCTTACGAGTGTGCTGGAGACTATGGTATTCGAGTGTACAGTCGCCCTAATAAGTGATGTCTGGGCACCAATAAGGTTTTTATCAATAATTGGTATCAGCAATAAGTACACATGATTTCTTCCTTTTTGAGTGAGATATACCAACATGTTCCTAGACTTACCCACCCTATTCAACATCTGACAGACATTAATACAGCACAGTGAGCCAAACGTAATGACAGCCGAGACATGACTTATTAGCGCGACTGTACACGTTGGTGGTATATTAGTGTATAGGAAGGAAGGAGCAAGGTCTACTGTATATATATATTCTCTAAATAGACCTTGGTATGACGTACCTTACAGGGTCGCTAATTACAGGTAGTATCGGAAGTATTTATGGTAGAGGAACGTCTTCTCTCTCTCTCTCTCATCTCAGTAGTAGAAGTGGTGGAGAAAAGATAATTAATGCTCTCTCTCACACACACACACACACACACACACAGCCCGTAGCCTAGTAGGTAGAGCTCTCGTCTCACACACGAGGGGTCGGGGGTTCAATCCCCGGCCGGGCGGAGACAAATTGGGCATGTCTCCTTTCATGTGTTAGCCTCAGTTCACCTAGCTGTAAATAGGTACCTGGAATAAGTGGACGACGTTGTGACGTCCCATCTGGGGTTGGCAAAAATGGTACAAGGCGAGATGGGTATCGTATGGTTCACCTAAGCTGATGGCTACCTAAGCCTTCGGGCGAGACGGTACCGTCTATAGTGAGAATGGTACCATACAGATCCACCCTAAGCCTTCGTTTCCGATGTCGCCAATTGGCTAAAAATACAGACTACACACACATCCACAGCCATTCCAACGATACATATAACACCTACACATATAGGAGGCGGGAAATAACGAGCATGCTCACTCCCGCAATACAACTAGAGTAAGAACTAGAGTAAGTACACTAGAACAGTACACTAGTACAGTACACTAGTACAGTACACTAGTACAGTACACTAGTACAGTACACTAGTACAGTACAATCCCAAAGGCGTGGTACTGAACAAGGTCTTTAGTAGTTTTAATAATTCTCTCTCTCTCACACACACACCGCCCAAGTACACACACACTAGTACAGTACACTATTTACTCTCTCTCTCTTTCACACACACACACACACACACACACATACATACACGCACACACACACACACACAAGAAAGAGACGGGATGCCAATCACTGTGACTTACTAACCCTACTTCCAGTATTCCAGAAGTACACACACACACACACACACACACATACATACACACACACACACACACACACACCCTCCCACACACCCACAAGACAGAGACAGGGATGCCAATTACTGTGACTTACTAACCCTACTTCCAGTATTCCAGAAGCACACACACACACACACACACACATACATACACACACACCCTCCCACACACCCACAAGAAAGAGACAGGGATGCCAATCACTGTGACTTACTAACCCTACTTCCAGAAGTACACACACACACACACACACACCCACAAGACAGAGACAGGGATGCCAATCACTGTGACTTACTAACCCTACTTCCAGTATTCCAGAAGTACACACACACACACACACACATACATACACACACACACACACATACACACACACACACAAGAAAGAGACAGGGATGCCAATCACTGTGACTTACTAACCCTACTTCCAGTATTCCAGAAGTACACACACACACACACACACACATACATACACACACACACACACACTAACCCTACTTCCAGAAGTAATGTTCTTAGTGTTCTGTTCTACCGTCCACAGTTATATTCAGCTTGGGAACACACTATTGGGGTGAAGCTCTTAAAAGTTCAAAACTAATGGAACAAAGCATGAGGGAGAAGGGGGTCCAGCAAAGCAAATACCTCCTCCCCCCCTTAAACCAATAGTGACGATAAGAGATTAAGGTTAAGTGCTCCGGAGATAATATTATATGGTTTAGTTCGTAATAGAGACCCTTAAGGGGAGATCTCCACTTGAGGGATTTTTTTCTTGACCCCTTTCTCCCTCATGTTTAGCCCCATTGCTTTTGATATTTTCAAATGTTTGCCCCATTAGTTTAGCGAATTTAAGAACTTTCACCCCATATTAAGACCTTTCGTGCAATTCAGGTGTCGATTTTATCCTGGCGAGCGATAGCGAGCCTGTAATTTAAGAGGAACCGGCCTTTGGCCGGGACATTTTTCTACCGAAAAATGTACAAATTTATCTTGAAAGGGACTCAAGGGGGTGTAATGTTAAGCTTGATGGAGGTCTAGGGAACAAACTAAATACCTCCCCTTAAGAGAGAGTGGCCAATCTTATCCTTGGAAATAATTTTGGTGTCTCTCTCTCTTTATCTCTCTCGCTCTCTCTCTTTATCTCTTTATCTCTCTCTCTCTCTCTCTCTCTCTCTGAATTAATGAAATCCATACATACATGTGGCACTCCAAGGACTCGAACCTAGGACACTTACACCGAAATTCCGCGCACTTATGCATTACGCTACCAAGACCTCACTCTGGATGTATTTTATTATTCTTGCTGAGCCGTGTTTTCATCTTGATTACTCGGCCATTACGAAAACTAGTATGCATTATGAATCCTTGGTACTAATAGGGCGCAGAGACGAAGTAGTTTCATATGGTTAAGGTGGCAAAAATATGTGTGTGATAACCCAGGTTCGAATCCCGGTGGATCACATATATTACTTCAATTGATTTCATTGAGGGTGTTTGGTGTTGTGGTGAAATTAATAAAATATAGATTCCATCAAGTATCGAAAACAAAACTACTAAAGCCGGTATCACACGAGAGCTTTTATAGTCAACATTCGATGATCAACATTGTTCTGCCAACATTTCTGAAATATTTGGGACTGATATCGGAAACTAGGCTGGTGATAGATGAATTTAGGTGACCGAAATAATATAAATGTTAGCCTCATAAGCTGCCAGACCAGTGTTGAGGATAAATGTTGAGGGAAAAAGCGCTCGTGTGATACCGGCTTAAGGGGAGGTTTCCACTTGAGGGATTTTTTTTCGAACTTCCTTCTCCCTCATGTTAAGCCTCATTGCTTTTGAGATTTTAAGACGTTTGCCCCATTAGTTTGGCGATTTTAATAACTTTCGCCCCATTTCTGTCAATTTTAAGACCTTTCGTGCCATTTAGGTGTCGATTTTTTCCTGGCGAGCGATAGCGAGCCTGTAACTTAAGAGGAATCGGCCTTCGGCCGGGAAATTTTTCTACCGAAAAATGTACATATTTATCTTGAAAGGGGGTCTAGGGGATGTAATTTTAAGCTTGATGGAGGTCTAAGCAACACACTAGAAACCTCCCCTTTAAGGGATCATATTATTCGCCAGGTGGAACAAAATCGATTATATGACAAACAGTGCTATCAGTATATTCTCCGAGTAATCTATAGCAACTTCCGAATGGTCAGATTACGGAAGTAGAAGTATGCTCTCTCTCTCTCTCTCTCTAACTTCTCTAGAGAGTAATTATGTGCAGTCGCGCTAATTAGTGTTGTCTCGGCGCCAAGTATGTTTTGATCAATAATTGGTATCAGCAATATCTAAGCTTCATTTCTTCATATCGAGTGAAATCTACAAATATGTTCCTACACTTATCCACCCTATTCAACATCTGACAGACATTACTACAGCACAGAGCAAGCCAAACGTAATGACACCTGGGACATGACTTAGTACAGTACAAGTATTGAACTATATCCGCCTTGGCACAAACATTCTGTCTATCTGTCATACACACACACACCTTCTCTAGAGAGAATACAATATTAATTTTATAAAAGTATTGAACCAAGAACTATACCTGTTTTCGCTCAAACATGTTCATGCTTGCTCTCTCACTCTCTCTCTCTCTTACACTCAACTATTACACAATGGTACTGTAGATGAGCTGCATGATCTGATCAGGAGAGCAGAGACAACAATATGTAAAGCCAAGCAATATTTCTGTAAAAATGGGTTAATGCTAAATTAAAATAAGACACAATGTATATTTATAGGATCTAGGCAGCTAATTAAGAGGATACCTAATGATAATGTTATTCGCATCGATAATTCTAACATTATTCCATGTAAACATGTACAAAATCTTGGTGTTCATATTGATAGTAATATGACTTTCGAAAAACATATCAACGAAACGACTAAGAAGGTCAATGGAATACTGTTTTATATCAATAGAATTAAGGATAATTTTGACATGCAAACTAGGAAAATTGTGGTCCAGTCGTTAGCTCTCTCTGTCTTGTACTACGGCTTGGAGATATACGGAAAAACTAATCACACACTTCTCCATAATGTCCAGAAATTGCAAAATTTTGCATCTAAAGTAATTGTAGGAGCAAAAAAGTATGATCACGTTACCCCTATTATTGATCAATTAGAATGGATGACAATATCTCAAAAGCTCACCTTTGATGTAGCAGTAACTGTTTTTAAGGTACAAAATAATATATATCCTAACTGGTTCTCGCAATTCTCTACCATAAACGATAATTTGTGAATCACTCATAACACGACGTCAGAAGATCCAAAACTGTGTAAAGTGTAAACAGGTAGCTCACATGAAGTGCATCTCTAAGAAGACCAACAGTGAAGAACGGGAATTCCTTTGCAATAAGTGTGCCTTGCATTCATTACCGAATATTAATGTAAATGATCCAAGTATTAACAACTCAGAATCCAGCCAGGACACATTCAAAATCAAAGATTAATACAGAGTGTTCACCAAGAAAGGGCTCCATCTTATCCACATTAACGCCAGATCAATGTACCATAAATTGTCAGAAATAAACTTGTTAGCTAATAAGGCCAAAGCTTCAATAATTGCAATCACAGAAACCTGGCTGGATTCAAGTATAAACGATGGTGAAATAAACATTCAAGGTTTCAACATGGTTAGGAATGATCGCAATAGGCATGGGGGAGGAGTATGTCTGTATGTAAAAAACAACCTCGCACACACAACTAGGACCGACCTCCATGTAGAAAATCACTTAGCTCTGTGGATCGACCTTCACCTGCCGAGGACAAGACCCATCACAATTGGGGTATGCTATAGGCCACCAGCCTACACACAATTCTTGACCAAATTTGAACGAACTTTGTCATCGCTAGACCCTCGGAATGAATCCATCATACTAGGGGATTTTAACCTGTGTTACAAACAACGAAATGATAGGCTTGTACGAGAATATAGGCATATACTGACAATGCACAATCACAAACAACTCATCACAACCCCCACACGTATCTCTGAGAACACTGCCACAATATTAGACCACATAAACTGTAACAGAGAGGACAAAATATCCCAATCAGGGGTTATACAGACTGGGATAAGTGATCACTTCGTCACATATTGCACACGGAAAACCACAAAAATTACCCTAGAGAATCACAAGATTATCAAAACAAGGTCACTCAGAAACTACAATAAGGAAACATTTCTGGACATTTTATGGAATACAGACTGGTCTCCAGTGTTTGGAAGTACAAACGTTAATGACGCATGGGTTGGCTTCAGAACCATCATCACAAACATCCTAGACGAAATAGCTCCTCTGAAAGACATACGAATTAAAGCAAGGTCAGACCCATGGATCAACAATGACATACTACACCATCTGGAACACAGAGACAATCTGTTAAAAAGGCTAGCGAAACATAGACAGGATCAAGGTCTGAAACATGAGTTCAACAGGGCCAGGAATAAACTAAGTAGGAAAATGAAATCAGCGAAAAATAATTATTTTCACAATAAGGCAGAGGAATATCAGAATAACCCAAAGAAACTATGGAGGCACCTAAAAACAACAGGCTACAGCAACAAGACAAGGGATTCGTCTAACACTAATATTGCTCTCACCATTAATGATCAGGTTTGCCACGATAAACGACAAATTTCAACCTACTTCAACTCCTTCTTCACTTCCATAGCAAACACACTTGCACAAAACTTACCTCAACCTCTCAATAAATACACGACAACAACGGCCACCTTTCGTAATTTCTACAGAGATAAAGACACACCCGAACACATTTAGATTGCAAAATGTTACACCAAAATACACTTTTGACGAGCTGTCTAACCTAAATGTACATAAGAGCACAGGACCAGACAAAATTCCTGCCAAATTTCTACGAGATGGAGCCATTGGTATAGCAGGTCCCCTAACCCACATCATCAACTTGTCAATTAACACCAACACAGTACCTGCTGAACTGAAGGAAGCTATTGTAACCCCTCTATTCAAGAAAGGAAATAAACTAGAAGTTGGCAACTATAGACCAGTTAGCATATTATGTATTGTATCTAAAATCCTTGAAAGAGCGGTATACACCCAAATTGAACACTACCTCAAACAAAATGATCTATTCTATAAGTTTCAATCAGGTTTCAGATGCATGTACTCGACAGACTCCTGTCTCATCCACTTAACGGATCACATTCGTAAAGAAATGTCTAAAGGTAACTACACCGGTATGGTTCTTCTTGATCTACAAAAAGCGTTTGACACAGTAGACCATGATATCCTATGTAATAAACTACAAGCAATGGGCATAGGATCTGTGAACTGGTTTAAATCTTATCTTAGTGGTAGAACCCAAAGAGTCAAAATTGATGATAATATATCTGATCCTATGCCAATTAACTGTGGGGTCCCGCAGGGAAGCATCCTTGGTCCCTTACTCTTTCTGTTATGTGAACGACATGGAACTGAGCGTCTCATGTAAATTATTACTGTATGCAGACGACAGCGTGCGTCTGGTTTCAGGAAAAGACCCAATAAGTATTGCCGCTTCACTTTCCAAAGAACTAGCATCATGTAGTGAATGGCTAGTGGACAATAGACTATCTCTTCACCTGGGCAAGACGGAAGCCATCTTATGTGGAACAAAACGCAAACTGAAAGACATTGTGGGCTTCTCGGTCAACTGTAATGATATTCCTATAACAACAGTGTCACAAGTTAAATATCTTGGACTGAAACTGGACGCGAGTTTGTCAGGTGAAACAATTTTGGAATCTATCCTGAGTAAGTGTAGAGCACGTATAAAATACCTGTATAGACAGGTGGGATGCTTGCCCGCGGCGACCAAAAAGACCCTCTGCCAAGCGCTTGTTCTATGTCATTTTGACTATTCTGTGTCATCCTGGTACTCTGCATCATCTAAATCAGCACAGCACAAACTTCAGGTGACTCAAAATAAAATGGTTAGGTTCATGCTGAACCTAGGACCCAGATCACATGTTGGCCAGGAACAACTTCAGTCACTAGGTATACTCAATGTCTCTGACAGGGCCAAACAAATCAGACTAACTAATGCCTTCAAAATTTTCTATGACAGAGCTCCAGAGTATCTAAAGAATGATTTTGTTAAAGCAAATGAGAGGAGTGGACATAATACAAGAAACATGATGTTTAATTTTAAGGTCCCGAGAATCCAAGGACAGGGTAAGCAAACATTCTTCTTCACTGCCATCAAAGACTGGAACGACCTACCCCAGTCAGTCCGTGAAAAGAGAACACTGTATTCCTTCAGACGTAGCCTGAAGGAACACCTGAACCGGACAGCTGCGAGAAGGGAGCACCAAGCTTATGTCTACTACTAAATACGACATAAGAGATAGACAAACCAAACTGAAATGATTCTGATTACGGATTACTGATATTTACTATAGGATGTAAGGTATCTTAAAATAACCCCCTAGAAATACTTTCTCTAAAGTATCTATTTCTTTATCCTCCCCATTTCCCCAGCTAACCTAATCCCACAAGGACCCCAATGGAAATACGCCTAACGGCCTTATTGGGCTATCCTTAGTTGGAATTATGCAAGGCTGGTACATGTCATATTTATAACAAACTATGTGGTACCAACTCTGTAAATTGCTAACTGAATAAATATTATTATTATTATTATTATTATTATATCTCCAACAGCACCACACGACAGCAGAACGATCTGTATGTTCCTAGAGCCAGAACCGACTATGGGGCAAGTTCTCTGCAAGTATTCGGGCCTACGGTATGGAACGCCCTGCCCAACATAGTCAAAAGACACCTATAGCCTGCCAGTATTCAAGGGCAGACTAAAGAGGCACATTTTAGATCATATAGAGTGAGAAGTGATCACGTTCTATATATTTCTATATATTTTTAATCTATTTCTAATTGCTAATCTATTTTATATATGTTTAACTTATTTCTGGTAAGAGTCATTTTTCTGTAAACTCTTAACTCTCTCTCTCTCTCTCCCGACTTTCACTTTCACTCAAAACCCACCCTTCCCCAGTCATCACACCCCCCTTTACCTCCCCGACCAAATACTCTCTCTCACTCCCACTCCTACTCTCACCGTAATGGTAGTTTCTAAATACATTCTATAATAATCCTAAGGCTACAGAGTTTTATATCACTAAAGGCCGTGTCTCACACAGTACGGCCACCGCTCGACAGAGGACGACTTGCACTTTTTCGCCGATTGTAATCGAATCACTGGATCACTGCACGATCCTCGCAGGCACACGATTGCTGTACAACAAACCCTCGACAGTCACTCAACACACACACGTCACACACACGTCACACACACGTCATACACGCCGGCAACACGGCCGTGGTAGAATAAATCGCTGACCGGCGACGCTACTCACTCGGCTATCACACGTTTGTCATACATTTAAAGTACGTTAAGAGCACGATAATGCCGCTTTTGGTTGACAACCATACGTTTACAGCACAACAGATGCACATACGTTGAATGATAAATACGACCGTTGTAGGCCACACATGATATTGACACGGCAAAGGAACCGCCCTATGTATATATATATATACTGTATATATATATATATATATATATATATATATATAACACCCCGTTCTTAACATTAATCATCAATTACAAACCCCAATATACTTGAATAAAACTATAATAATAATACGCTGTAGTTAAGTAGTCGATAGGTGAATGTATACCTATATCATTACACGATCTGGTATACACTGACTTTGATGCAGTACGGTATATCATTAGTTTACAAGTGGATGTATTTTAGTAAACTTGTAGATGTTTATGTTAACTATAGGCTACACACACACACACACACACACACGCACGCAGAGAGAGAGAGAGAGAGTGAGAGTGAGTGAGTGAGAGAGAACTACTCGCAGACATACAATACAGTACCGGTATATAGACTAAAATAATACACACACACACACACACACACACAATATATATAAACTAAATAATACACAACCAACCACGCAAACGCACACACACACGCACGCACACACACACACACACATTAAATATAAACTAAATAATACACAACCAACCACGCAAAACACACACACACACACACAATATATATAAACTAAATAATACACAACCAACCACGCAAACGCGCACACACATACACACACACAATAAATATAAACTAAATAATACACAACCAACCACGCAAACGCACACACACACACGCACAAAAACACACACACACACACACACAATATATATAAACTAAATAATACACAACCAAACACGCACGCACACACACACACACACACACAAACACACACACAAACTACTCACACACATTATAATATATAGACTAAAATCATACACAATCAACCATCGATCAGAGGATGACAATGAAGATATCCCAGGATTCACATACGCTCGTTCCACAACATATACACGGGCGTCACACGATCAAATTTAACGGTTTTTTAACCGTTTTTTCTGCCGATTATCGGCCAGAATTTAGTGCAGCCACTATTTTTTGGCCGATCACCGCCGACCATTTCCGCGCCACTCGACCAGCCCTCGCCTACCACGATACGAAGCGATCTTTTTACACGATCACAGACGATGTCAGACAATCCCGGAAAAATTCAAATATTTTGAAAATATCGGCTGTGGTCGGCGGCTAACGTACTGTGTGAGACGCGGCCTTAACGCTCACTATCTTTCACGTTATCTCTCTCTCTCTCTCTCTCTCTCTCTCTCTCTCTCTCTCTCTCTCTCTCTCTCACACACACACAATTTAGAAGATCATACAGTGTGATAACTGATCACGTTCTACATATGTTTAATCTATTATTAATTTATTTTATACACGTTTAACGTATTTCTTGCAGGAGTTATTTATCTGTAAACTCTTAACGACACTTAATGTATTATGCATCATGTAATTTGTTTAAAATTAATTTATTGTATGAACAGCCGTTGCATATTTAACAGAAGAAAATAATATGAATCTAAATCTGAATCTCTAAGAGCACAGGGAATGGTTAGTATTACAAAGATCCTGCGGTTCATTCCGGGGAGATAGTCTAAGTGTCTATGTATTATGTAATTTGTTTAAGATGTTACAACTGTATGCACAGCCATTGTATATTTAATGGAAATAAAATAATCTGAATCTGAATCTCTATCTCTCTCTCTCTCTCTCTCTCTCTCTCTCAGTAACGATGACTGGCTATATTTCCTTTGTGTTCTTGTCCTCAATAGCTTTTAGGGAGCCCACCTCGACTTTTTTTTCTTTCTCTCCCTCTCTTTGGTTTGTATCCATTCGGCCCCATTCAGCCTACTGTTTTAAGACATTTACCCCCACCCAGGTGTCAAAATTTCCCTGATGAGCGATAGCGAGCCAGCATATACTGTACTGTATATACTGTACTGTATATACTGTACTGTATATACTGTACTGTATATAATGTACTGTATATACTGTACTGTATATACTGTACTGTATATACTGTACTGTATATACTGTACTGTATATACTGTACTGTATATACTGTACTGTATATAATGTACTGTATATGTTTTTGTTTTGAGAGCAAGCTAAATTTGTACATTTTTCGATAGAAAAATGTCTCCGGCGAAGCCGGATTTCTCTAAACAATGCTGGCTCGCTATAGCTCGCCAGGAAGATATCGACACCTGGATGGGGATAAACGTCTTAAATCAGTTGGCTGAATGGGGCCGTATGGATACAAGCAAGAGAAAGAGAGAAACGAAGAGAAAGAGAAAAAAGCATGTGACCCCCCATAAGGAAATGCTTGTTTTGTCTTTGTTCGTCTCTTTTCTCGTGACCTATTTAGTCCTCGCCTTTGTCATATATGTCATTATGTGAGTGCATATTTGTATTTACCTTTATATTTAACAATGCTCTCCTATAATTTTGTTCTAATATCTTAATTACTCGTATAGCAGTTATTATTATTGTTATGCCACGTTATTATAACACGTGATATAATTTGACTGCGGGTGTTAGGAGGTTACTTTCTATAACCTTGGTTTAATAATCACACTCAATAATACTTAAATATAGTTATGGTGACTGGCGAAACATAAGAGGTATAATAATGTTTCTAAATTAACATATGAATAACAACTGTGTTACTAAAAGAACATAAATAATAGCAATGTTATCAAAGGAACATATAATTGATAGGTATGCTAATAAATGTTATCAAACGAACATATAATTGATAGGTATGGTAATAAATGTTATCAAAGGAACATATAATTGATAGGTATGCTAATAAATGTTATCAAAGGAATATATAATTGATAGGTATGCTAATAAATGTTATCAAAGGAATATATAATTGATAGGTATGCTAATAAATGTTATCAAAGGAACATATAATTGATAGGTATGCTAATAAATGTTATCAAAGGAACATATAATTGATAGGTATGCTAATAAATGTTATCAAAGGAACATATAATTGATAGGTATGCTAATAAATGTTATCAAATGAACATATAATTGATAGGTATGCTAATAAATGTTATCAAAGGAACATATAATTGATAGGTATGCTAATAAATGTTATCAAAGGAACATATAATTGATAGGTATGCTAATAAATGTTATCAAAGGAACATATAATTGATAGGTATGCTAATAAATGTTATCAAAGGAACATATAATTGATAGGTATGCTAATAAATGTTATCAAAGGAACATATAATTGATAGGTATGCTAATAAATGTTATCAAAAGGAACATATGATAGGTATGCTAATAAATGTTATCAAAGGCAACATATAATTGATAGGTATGCTAATAAATGTTATCAAAGGAACATATAATTGATAGGTATGCTAATAAATGTTATCAAAGGAACATATAATGATAGGTATGCTAATAAATGTTATCAAAGGAACATATAATTGATAGGTATGCTAATAAATGTTATCAAAGGAATATATAATTGATAGGTATGCTAATAAATGTTATCAAGGAATATATATAATTGATAGGTATGCTAATAAATGTTATCAAAGGAATATATAATTGATAGGTATGCTAATAAATGTTATCAAAGGAATATATAATTGATAGGTATGCTAATAAATGTTATCAAAGGAATATATAATTGATAGGTATGCTAATAAATGTTATCAAAGGAACATATAATTGATAGGTATGCTAATAAATGTTATCAAAGGAACATATAATTGATAGGTATGCTAATAAATGTTATCAAAGGAACATATAATTGATAGGTATGCTAATAAATGTTATCAAAGGAACATATAATTGATAGGTATGCTAATAAATGTTATCAAAGGAACATATAATTGATAGGTATGCTAATAAATGTTATCAAAGGAACATATAATTGATAGGTATGCTAATAAATGTTATCAAAGGAACATATAATTGATAGGTATGCTAATAAATGTTATCAAAGGAACATATAATTGATAGGTATGCTAATAAATGTTATCAAAGGAATATATAATTGATAGGTATGCTAATAAATGTTATCAAAGGAATATATAATTGATAGGTATGCTAATAAATGTTATCAAAGGAACATATAATTGATAGGTATGCTAATAAATGTTATCAAAGGAACATATAATTGATAGGTATGCTAATAAATGTTATCAAAGGAACATATAATTGATAGGTATGGTAATAAATGTATCAATGAACATAATATAATTGATAGGTATGCTAATAAATGTTATCAAAGGAACATATAATTGATAGGTATGGTAATAAATGAACATACACTCAATAATACACAGAGATGTTAAGGGGGGTGACCTGTTTTTGTTCTGTCCTTTTCTATCTTTCTCTGGCTTGTATCCATTTGGCCCCATTCAGCTTACTGTTTTAAGACGTTTATCCCCATCCAGGTGTCAATTTTTTACTGGTGAGCGGTAGCGAGCCAGCATATTTTTTATTTTTGTTTGACAGCAGGCTAAATTTGTACATTTTTCGATAGAAAAATTTCTCCGGCGAAGCCGGATTTCTTCATATAATGCTGGCTCGCTATCGCTCGCCAGGAAGAAATCGAACCCTAGATTGGGATAAACGTCTTAAAATAGTTGGCTGAATGGGGCCGAATGGATACAAGCCAGAGAAAGAGAAAAGGACAGAAATAACAAAAAAGTAGGTCACCCCCCTTAAGTCTCAATCACAATAAGTAGTGTCCTGAAGGTATATATTGAAAAACTCTAAATATGGCTTCACTCAAGGTAAATCATAGAGTTACTGCCACTATAGTCTATTCGCTGTAAGTAGGCGAGAAAGAGTGACCTCTATCCTCTGTAACTCAAAAAGGGCTAGTGCAAAATGGCTGTAAATTTCCACATCTATTCCTTGACTGACTCTTCCCATATGGTAGAAATATTAGCTCGATTACTCTAGTCGTTTTTTAGTTACAGAGGTTAGAGGTCATGATTTATCGCCTACTTACAGCGAATAGACTATAGCTTACACGCGGTACTGATGTATATTAAGACACTACAAGTCTATTGTTGTCCAACTGAGGGTAAATTGTCATGTTTCTATCTTGGTTACTCAGCTATAAGGTAGATTTTGTGGTGAAATATGATGTTAATTATGAAAACTTGGCATTAATACGACACACAGCCATAGTAGCTTCATATGTTTCCATTAAGTATCGATAAATCAGCTACTAAGGGATTCAATTTACCATCACCTGGGAAAAAATAGAGTTTACTTGACCAAGGTAGGATTGGTGAGGGTAGACGAGAATTGTTGAGCGTGACTGTACTGCTGTTGGTACGCGGCCCAGTAACAGCCACGTGGTTATGAGTACGACGTAGTAGCCTACATACAGTCATGCAGTACATGCATACATACATACATACAGTACATACATACATACAGTACATAGATTGCATACATACAGTCATGCAGTACATACATACAGTCATGCAGTACATACATACATACATAAATACATATATACATACATACATACATAGATTGCATACATACATCCATACAGTCATGCAGTACATACATACATACATACATACATACATACATACATACATACATACACATCAGTAGACTCATTATTATTATTATGCCAACACACACAATGTACTCACACTCTCTCTCTCTCTCACACACAGACACAGACACACTCAATCTCTCTCTCATAGACCCAAACACAAACACACTCACTCTCTCTCTCTTAGACACGACACACTCGCTCACTCTCTCATAGATAGACACTCACTCTCACTCTCTCTCTCTGTAGCTCATCTGTACATCAAATATTCCGCGATACACTCCACACAAACATACCCACCCACACACACACATACATACCCACCCACACACACCACACACATACCCACCCACACCACACACACACATACCCACCCACACACATACACACACCACACACACATACACATACCCACCCACACACATACACACACCACACACACACATACCCACCCACACACATACATAAACACACTCACAGACACAAATACACACCCACACCCACACACATACCCACCCACACACATACACACACCACACACACACATATACACACCTACAGACACATATACACACCACACACACACACATTATCACTTTATTCTTACTATTACATAATTACATGGTATGTAGGGCAAGATACAAACAAGCCTTTGTGTCTGTCAGTGGGCTATATCGAGAATAAATAAAGGGATTTTTAGGAAACTTGGTGGTACCGGTACCCATAAATAAACCATTAAGGGAGCCCACCTCGCTTTTTTTCTCTTTCTCTCCCTCTCTTTGGCTTGTATCCATTCGGCCCCATTCAGCCTACTGCCTTAAGACGTTTACCCTCACCCAGGTGTCAATATTTTCCTGGCGAGCGGTAGCGAGAGAGCATAATATATATTTGTGTTGACAGCAAGCTAAATTTGTACATTTTTCAATAGAAAAAATTCTCCGGCGAAGCCGGATTTCTCCATACAATGCTGGCTCGCTATCGCTCGCCAGGAAGAAATCGACACCTGGATAGGGATAAACGTCTTAAAACAGTTGGCTGAATGGGGCCGAATGGATACAAGCCAGGGAAAGAGAGAAAAGGAGAGAAAGATAAAAGAGCCGGTGATAAACTCAGAATAACACGAAATACGGCGACACCCACACTGTACACAATGAGTATGAAAAGGGTAATTCAAGTGTCCATAATAATCTAGCCATTTATAGGTGTAGTGGCAGAAGTTTTTTTTTTTTTTTTTTTTAATCAAACTCCTTAGCAACTTATATCTCGAGACTTACTGATAATATAGGAAACTATGTCTCTGCATCATATGAATACCAAACTTTAATTCATAACATATTATTCCGGTACAAAATATCCGCAATAGCCGAGTAACTATGATGAGGACATGGCAAATTACCCTCAGCTGAAAATAAACAGACAATAGTAATAACTATCTAATTCCAAGAAAATTAAAAAAATAATAATAATAAAATTGAATAAAATAGAAAAAAAAAATAGGAAAAGTGTGGATTGGGCCTGAGCATATAGATATACAGTATATATAGATCTAATTAATATTTGTTCACCAACCAACTTTACTTCTAAACTCAATTAATGAAATCAACACATACATGTGACACTCCAAAGGACTCGAACCAAAGATACTCACACCGAAACATCGCGCATTTATGCAGTACGCTATCAAGACAAGAAAGGATAGGTAAATTACTATCAATATCAACATTGATTTTCTAGACGTTTTTATACCCTCGAGTTTGTACAGTACACTCTACATACACCTCTAAACCACCCCTTAACCACCGTTACGTAAGTCTCATCATATTCGGGCTACCATTAGACGATTTTCTTTAGTTTATAATCTCCCTCTAAGACTCAAATGGGTAAACACGATATCAACAAACCCTCTTAATAGCACAGGTCCTTCTTAAAGTGCATACAATCGTCTAATTTCAGCCATAATCAAAGGTAAAAAGACGTCATGGGGCTGAGGGGGCTAATTATGATTTCTTGTAATCGATAGTGTGTGGGTGTGTGTGTGTGTGTGTGTGCGTGTGGTGTAAGTGTGTGTGTGTGTGGGTGTAAGTGTGTGTGTGTGTGTGTCTTTCTCTTGGTTCAACTTTGGGCTGCATTTGTGGACGCATTTTCCCTTTATTCTGGCAAACATTAGACGATTTTATTCAGTTTAAAAAGTCCCTCGGGGAATCAAAGGTGTAAAGTCTATCTCAATTAACACTTGAGACTCCCACTATTTTTTCCTAATCTAACAAAAATCGTCTACAAATATTCAGAATAAAATTAAGAATAGGGTTCTCGTATCTTGGTTAAACTCTCACTACAGACCCGTAAGAAACTAAACGCAACATTTGCTTTAAAGACAATTCACCCCATTCCTTTGTCAATATTAAGACCTTTAATGCCATTTAGGTGTTAATTTGTTTTGTGGCGAGCGAGAGCGAGCCTGTAATTTGGATAGGTGTTCTGGTTTATTCTATTATCGTATTATTGTTAATATACGGAGTAGATGGCAAGTTGCTGAAAGCAGTGAAGAGCATGTATGAGGGTGCAAAGGCGGCAGTACGTATGGAGAATTAGCAGAGCGAGTTCTTTGACCTGAATGTTGGGTTGAAACAGGGGTGTGTGATGTCCCAGTGGCTGTTTATTGTATAATATTATATGGATGGAGTCATGACAGAAATACAAAGAACAGCAGTGGATGTTGGTGTGTCGCTGATAAGGGAGGGAAATGAGTGGAAGATACCTGTACTGCTGTTTGCTGATGATACAGTTCTGATGAGCGATAATGAATGGGAGTTGCAGGGACTAGTAAATGTGTTTGGAACAGTGTGCGAAAAACGGAATCTGAAGGTAAATGCGGGGAAGAGCAAGGTTATGGTCTTTGAAAGGGGTGAAGCCACAGAGTGTGAGGTGAAGTTGAATGGTAAGGCTATGGAGATTGTCAGCTCATTTAAGTATCTGGGCAGTGTGTTGAGTAAAGATGGGACTATGGATCAAGAAGTGAGGGAGAGGGTGCAACAGGGGAAGAAGGTTGTAGGAACGTTGAAAGCAGTAACAAGAAATAGGGTGGTCAGTATGGAAGTGAAGAAGTCCTTGCATGACAGTGTGGTAATCCCGACACTAACTTACGGAAGCGAAGCTTGGACGTTCGGGAAGAGACTCAGACCAAGAGTGAGAGCGGTGGAAATGAGTTACTTGAGAAGTGCGTGCGGAGTTACATGAAGGGATAGACAGATGAATGAGGAAGTAAGAAGGAGGTGTGGAGGTAGATGTTCTGGAAAGTGTGAAAAGGAACAACTTGAGATGGTTCGGCCATATGGAACGTATTAAAAGCGAGAGAATGACTAAGAGGGTGTACGAGAGCAATGTGGAAGGAGAGAGAGGGAGAGGTGCACCGAAGGAGAGGTGGAAGGATGGAGTGAGGAAGTATATGGATGAAGGCAGTGCTGGTTGGGAGGAGGGGCATCGACTGACTGGGGACAGAGGTGCATGGGGGCGGTTCGTTCGTGGCCACCCCTTCGGGGATCACGGCGCCAGGCAATAGATAGATATAGATTATTGTTAAAGTGTATGGGTAGCAGTACAAAGGAGTACAAAGGAAATAAAGCAACAACAGGTTTAGTGACTCTTCTAGGCTGCTTGTCCTCCAAAACACTGAGGATCAAGTGTCCAAACAGTGGTTTAGAGAGGGTAAGGGAACATTGGAAGGGAACTACTGCCCTGGAACTAATGTCCGTGGCAGGATTAGGAAGTTAGTAGGGGACAGATGGGTTAATAACTGAGGGGGAGATAAAATAAAGTTATTAATTTACAAACGCAGTCAGTCGCGGGTTTGATGCGAGATATTTATCTAGGCGGAGTTTAAATGAATTAACGGTGCTGCAGTCTATAACGTCTCGGGGAAGCCCATTCCACAAGTTGTCAACTCGATTGAAGAAGACATTCTTAGATTCGTGTGAGTTAAAAGATTTACCAATAATTTTACAACCGTTTCCCCGCGTGTAATTAGATTGGTCGATAGTGAAGTACTGACTACAGTTCATATTGTCGATGCCTTTGATGATTTTGAACACTTGAATTAAGTTGCCTCTTAATCTGCGCTGGGTTAAAGGAAATAGATGTAATTCTCTAAGACGCTCCTCGTATGGTTTGTTCTTTAGGCTAGGTATCATTTTGGTAACTCTACGTTGAACTCGTTCTAGCTTGTCTATATCTTTTTGGTAATAAGGGCACCAGGATTGAACGCAGTATTCCAGAAGAGGGCGGACTAAGGAATTGTAAAGGGTTAGGATAACATAAGAACATAAGAAAATGGGAGTCTGCAAAAAGCCGATCGGCCCACAGAAGGCAAATCCCTGTCACACCCAATCCCAATTACATAACAACATAAGGTCATAAGATCGCGGGAAACTGCATATGGCCATGCGGCCCACATGAAGCAGCTCCCATTCACACCCAGCCCATATCACCCATATGGGAATCCAAGTTATGCTTAAAGCTTTCAACTGTGTCTGAGCTAATTACTGTTCTGGGCAGTGCATTCCACATGTTAACAACTCTATTTCCAAACCAGTGCTCAAATGACCTGCCTATAGAAATTTTACTCTTGATATTATTGTCAACATCACTCGGCTTTTATTAATACAGTAGATAATACTATTGTTTCTGCTAAAATAAACGGTATTAAAGGTTTCAAATGAATTATGTCAAGTTAATACTTATACTAAGGGGATGTAAATTACTATCATCTTATCGGGTGAGAAATAAAAAGCAATGCACTCAAAGGGTAGCGATAATGTCAAGTACTTATTGTTTTTACTTGATAATCTCTCTCTCTCTCTTTCTTTTGTTTAAGATGATTCTATTGTATGAACAGCCATTGTATACTTAATGGAAATAAAATAATCTGAATCTGAATCTCTCTCTCGTACTGACAGGGTGAGGTGTTGCAAGAGGAGAGGGTGACTGAACCAACCAACCAACCAATCTCTCTCTCTCTCTCTCTCTGAACCAACCAAGCACAAGCACACGTCTTGCATTCACCTTGACGACTACATGACTCACACAAACTTACAGAGAGCGACAAACCCAACACACACACGCACGCATTCTAAAGTCGACGCGCGTCTATAATGCTGGCGTCACATGAACATGTTTATCGGCTACATTTATCGGAGTCTTGAATCCACTACAAGTTATCAGACTATTGGATTTAATTTACTGTCTATTCATATCTTAAATAAGACAGTACGCGAGTATTTGCTCCAAGATATATAATACACACATAAAGAAAGAAAGTTCTCCCCGTGGGGACCCGGGATCAACTTGGGGCTCGGAATTCTTTTCACAAGGACCTACTAGTGGTACGGTCTCCCTTGAGCAAGGGGATGGGTTGATATAGAGCTTGAGTCACAGGCTGAATAAGCCATCCGCAAGTGAACGTGAACCTTCTGTGAGAATTTGTGAGATTTAGTCTTTGATTCTGTAGTATTCACAATACGTACTTTTGAGCGTGGCTGTAACCTGTATGACTCACTGGACGTCAGTTCTAGTTAACGTTAAGGGGGATATCACTTGCTTTTTTATCTTTCTCTCTTTTTCTCTGGCTTGTATCTATTCTGCTCCATTCAGCCAACTGTTTTAAGACGCTTATCCCCATCCAGGTGTCTATTTATTCCTGGCGAGCGATAGCGAGCCAGCATTGTATAGAGAAATCCGGCTTCGCCGGAGACATTTTTCTATCGAAAAATTTACAAATTTAGCTTGCTGTCAAAACAAAAATATACATATGCTGGCTCACTACCGCTCGCCAGGAAAATATTACCACCTGGATGGGGGTAAACGTCTTAACACAGTAGGCTGAATGGGGCCGATTGAATAAAAGCCAAAGAGAGAGGGAGAGAACGAGAAAAAAAAGCGAGGTGGGCTCCCTTAACCGTACTGTGATGTCCGCTCAGAAATGTGTAAGCAGTATTATCTCAAAGGATGTAGATGGAATTATTACGCCTTCAGTTGCACCACCACAGCTTTTACAGTAGGATATACACTGAAGGGCAGATGGGCCGGTTTTCTGGACCACTTTCCCCCTCGTGATTAACCCCATTAGTTTTGAGGTTTTAAGACGTTCGATCCATTATTTGGCGATTTTAACACCTTTAGCTCCATTTCGTTTTCAATTTTATGACCTTTCGTGCCATTAAGGTGTAATTCCTTTCCTAGCGAGCGATAGCGAGCCTCAAATTTCAAGAGGAACCTGCCTTTGGCCGGGAAATTTTTCTACCGAAAAATGTACAAATATATCTTGAAGGGGGGTCTAGGGGGTGTTTTTCTAAGCTTGATGGAGGTCTAGCGAGGAAATAAAGGAATAAATTAATTTATAGACCAAAAAACGGCCCATGTCCCCTTAACCCTTTGAAGGTTATGACGCATTTTGACAGTCTGTTCTGGCATTCTTTACACGAGCTTATACAGCTTAGGAAGGACCTGTGGCAATTTTAATTAAGGGTTACGACTGTCTCCATTAATCCTCTGGCTTCCATACACCCTTCCTCATCTGAATAAAATCGTCTAATATTAGCAAGAAACCAGAGAACAATTGCGTCGTGGTATTTTCTAAGGGTTAAGTTTAAGGGGAGACGAGTCGCTTTTCTAGACCACCTTCTCCCTCATCTTTAGACCCAGTATTTTTGCGATTTTATGAACTTTCGCCCCATTTCTGTCAATTTGTAGACCTTTCCTGTCAATTAGGTCTCGATTTTTTCCTGGCGAGCGATAGCGAGCCTGTAATTTAAGAGGAAGCGGCCTTCGGCCAGGACATTTTTCTACCGAAAAAATTACACATTTATCTTGAAAGGGGGTCTAGGGGGTTTCATTTTAAGCTTGATGGAGGTCTAGCGAGGAAACTAGAAAAAATAATAAATAAATTACAAAATTGACAAAAAGTGACGGATCACCCCTTAACCCTTTCAGTACCAGCGACGTGTATTATATTGTATTCTAGCATTATTTAGACGATATTAGGCAGCTTAGGAAGGATCTGTGGTAGTTTAAAAAGTTGGTTGAGATAGTTTGAAGCCTTGTTATTGCTAGAGGTCCTTCCTAAGCTGAATATAATCGTCTAGTAGTGGCGAGAATATGATAAACAAGGACGTCCCTGGTACTGTACGGGTTATGGGGAGTTTTATACTTGAGGGATTATTTTCTGGACCCCTTTCTCCCTCATGTTTAACCCCATTGCTTTTGAGATTTGAAGATGTTCGCCCCATTAGTTTGGCGATTTTGATAACTTTTGCCCCATTTTAAGACCTTTCGTCCCATTTAGGTGTCCTTTTTTTCCTAGCGAGCGATAGCGAGCCTGTAATTTAAGAGGAATCGGCCTTTGGCCGGGATATTTTTCTGCCGAAAAATGTACAAATTTATCTAGAAAGGGAGCCAAGAGGGTGTAATTTTAAGCTTGATGGAGGACTAGGGAACAAACTAAAAACCTCCCCTAACTGGCTAGTAATGATGTCTCAGATATTTGAAAGAGTATATATTTTGTTCTAGAAGGATGGGGCTTTAATCCTTTACTTGTATCAATCCAGGTGAAACAGATTAACTTGCTCATGTAGTAATGTAACAGTCGCGCTAATAATTCATGTCCCAGCTGTCATTACGTTTAACATAAGAACATAAGAACATAAGAAAATGGGAGTCTGCAAAAAGCCGATCGGCCCATACAAGGCAGATCCCTGTCACACCCAACCCCAACTACAAGGCCCAATTATAGACCCATCTCACTAATACCTTGAGTACTGACCCCACCAAAACGGTCAGAGATTAACGCAAGATTACGGGGGTCTGCTGAGCGCCGATTGGCCCACACCTGGTAGATCCTCCTCACACCCAACCCTTCTCGTCCATATGCCTATCTAATTTTATCTTAAAGCTCCCTATCGTTCTTGATCCCACTATATCACTTGGTAGCCTATTCCACCCATCTACAACTCTGTTACCAAACCAATATTTGCCTATATCTTTTCTGAAACGAAATTTATCTAATTTGAAACCATTTGTACGAGTTATTTCGCTATCACTGAGCTTTAGTACATGTTTCATGTCCCCTTTATTAATTCCACTAACCCACTTGAATACCTCTATCATGTCACCTCTAACTCTGCGTCTCTCTAACGAATGTAAGCCTAATTTCTTCAACCTTTCTTCATACGGAAGATTTCTAATATTATGGATCATTTTTGTCATTATACGTTGTACTCTCTCCAATGAATCTATGTCCATTCTGTAATAAGGGCACCAAAATTGAACAGCATAATCCATATGGGGTCTCACTAATGACAAGTAAAGTTTTAAGATAACATCAGCAGTTCTGTTACTCACACTCCTAGATATGAACCCTAGAATCCTGTTTGCCTTGTTACAAACGCTTATACATTGTTTTCTAGGCTTCAAATCATTGCTAACAAACACACCTAGATCTTTTTCACAGTCTGAGTTTTCTAATTCCATATTAGCTAGTTTATATTTAACATTTGTATGCATCTTCCCTATCTTTAATACCTTGCATTTGTCAATGTTAAACTTCATCTGCCATTTTACTGATCATTCGTGTAAGGTATCTAGATCCCTTTGCAGACACTCTATATCTCTAACCGAATCAATTTTTCTCCCCATTTTGGTATCGTCTGCAAATTTACTTATCCTACTAGTTATACCTAAATCAAGGTCATTTATGTATATAATAAACAACAGAGGACCTAATACAGATCCCTGGGGGACACCACTCTTGACTGATCCCCATTCTGACTTAGTGTTATTTATGCTGACTCTCTGCTTCCTACCAATTAGCCATGACCTAATCCATCCCAACAACGCCCCAGCTATTCCATGTGCCTCAACCTTTCTCATCAATCTCTCATGAGGGACTCTGTCGAAAGCTTTACTGAAATCTAAAATATAATATCATATGACTTGTCATTATCTACTGCTTCATATACCTCTGAGAAAAAACTAAGCTAATTAGTAAGGCAAGACCGTCCCTGAGTGAATTCATGCTGAGAAGAATTGATTAAGTTATTTATCACCTTTTTTGAAAATCGGAACATTTGCAAGCTTCCAAGCTTCTGGAACTATACCTGTTTCTAATGAATTGTTAAAAAGAAATGTTAATGGGTAACTTAACTCATCTCTACATTCTTTTAATACTCTAGCATATACCTCATCGGGACCAGGCGATTTCTGAGGTTTCAGTCTGTCAATTTTCTTAAGCACATCATTTCTATATATAGTAACCGTACTTAACCTATTTTCTATACTATCGCTATATACCTTACGGACTTCTGGAATCTGTGCCAAATTTTCATTAGTGAAAACGGGTAGAAACTGACTATTTAATGTACTGCACATTTCTAAATCATTTTCAGTCATTTCTCCTATCGAAGTTTTAAGGGGGCCTATTTTATCTCTAACTTTAGATTTATATAGCTGGTAAAAAGCCTTAGGGTTATTTTTTGAGTCATTGGCTATCCTGATTTCATAATTTCTTTTGTCTGTCCTTATACCTTTTTTAACCTCTCTTGATAGATTCTGATAGTAAGCAAGTAGGTGAATTTCGCCTTTCTTAATTGTTCGATATATTCCTCTCTTTTTTCCTAGAAGGTCTAATAGTCTATTATTCATCCATTTGGGTTGGTTCTGTGTTGATCTAAATTTTCTTTTGGGGATATATTTATTTTGCGCATTGTGGAGTGAAGAAATAAAATTATTATATGTAGCTGTCAAATTATCCTGAGTTGTTGTTGTTGTTGTTGTTGTTGTTCCCTAAGCTGCCTGGCCGAACAGCCCCTGACAGAACAGAATCCTGAGTTAAGACAGGTATCTGAGAGAGAGTATGTTCATTAGCGCACCTGGGTCCACTTAATAGTTTAATCATAGGATCGACTCTTAAGGCTCTTCTTAATCCACCATAATTGGCTTTTCTGAAATCTGGGATAAGTGTCGTATTCTCTTTAGCCTTTCCTGTCCATTGTATGTTAAAATAAATTTATTTATGATCACTATTTCCTAGTTGGTCTCCTATCTCTACATTATTTATCATTTGTTCATTATTACTGAGAACTAAATCGAGGATATTATTACCTCTAGTAGGCGAGTCTATGAATTGAAATAAAAAACTATCCTGTACCGCCTCAATAAACTCTTTTGAATCTGAGTCGCCGATTTGATGCTGCCAATCAATATTCGGAAAATTAAAATCCCCCATAATACACACATTGATAAACCTTGATGCTATTTTCACTTCCTGCCATAAAGCTGTACCTTCGTTTCTACTCATGTTTGGTGGTCTATAAATAACTCAAATAATTATGGTCTCACTACCTTCGCTAACCTCTACCCCAACACTTTCGTTATCAGTATTTAGTCTAATACCTGATTTAATACAGCTTTTTAAAGAACTCCTGACAAAAGAGCAACAGATCTCCTTCAACCCTATCTCAACACACTACATGGCTGGTGCACTACAAACAGACTTAATCTAGCCCCAGCCAAATCCACCACAACCCTGCTCACAAGCTGGACAGGAGAACACGAATACATCCCTCAACTCACCATAAACAACACACCCCTAACACATACACACACACCCAAAATCCTAGGAGTAACATATGATACTCATATGACATTCAAACAGCACACCACAAACATTAAAAAAGAAACTGACACCCAGACTTAACGCCCTCAGGTCACTTGCTCATACAAAATTTGGACACAACAAAGAAACTAGCACCACAGTATATAAACAATACATAAGATCAGTGATGGAATACGCAAGCCCAGCCTGGGCTTCTAACCTAGCTGAAACACATCATAAGACCTTACATACTATTCAAAACAAAGCCCTGAAGATCATTACAGGCTGCACAGCTACTGCACCCACAGATCACCTACATCAAGAAACCAAAATCCTCAAAGTCAAAGACCATCTGGATATGAGAGGCACTCAATTCCTGGCAGCAGCCTCCACGAACCAAGACCACCCACTAAACTACATAGCAACATACCCACAGACACCAAGAAATATCAAAACAACACCCAGCACACGGTATCACACACACTTATTGTCCTCTCTCCCTCCCTGCCCACCCCGAACCAACTTCCAGAAGCACATCCATACTCATATCTCTCGCCAATCCATCCACTCACTCACAGACAACACGCAGCTGCATGCACGACCTCCCGAAATCCATCCTTCCGAATCCTCCCTCCCTCGCGAGGACAGAGTCCACCTGGCCAGGTTGAGATGCGGATACCATCCAGCTCTCCTGAGCTATCAGAAGAGACTGGATGACTCCGTTGTCGACGCCTGCCCGGGATGTAACACAGCACCCCATACCATTAAACACATCATAGAAGACTGCATTTCACACAACCACTTACGCCAACAACACAATCTACACTCAATAAGATCTCTGTGGGAAAGCCCGATCGTGGCCATGGCCTTCCTCAGGGACTCGGGGCTGTTCGGCCAGGCAGCTTAGGGAACAACAACAACAACTCCTGACTAACACTGCTATTCCGCCGCCCCTCCTATTTGTTCGGTCGCGTTTAAACAAACTATATCCTGGTATATGGAATTCTGCTAAAAAATGTCTTGATTCTGTATTAATCCATGTTTCAGTCAGTGCTATAATGTCTATATTTTCGTTGCTAACAATTGCTCTAAGTTCATCCATTTTGTTACATAAACTCCTACAGTTTGTATAATATAATCGCAATGAATTTATTTTACTGGTATCGGATTTACCTTTATTTCTAACTGAATTCCTATCTTCTATTACACCTTCAATATTTCTACTAGCAGTACAATTAAAATCCTGTGACTGATATTTTCTATTCCTATCTGATGTACCAGTACGGCAATTTACCCTATCTAGACAATTATTCTTACTCATATTCTCAGGCTTTACTTTCAGCGAAACCCCACGACAATCCTATCTATTGTTTGGCTTGCTCTGTGCTGTATTAATGTCTGTCAGATGTTGAATAGGGTGGGTAAGTGTAGGAACATGTTTGTATATTTCACTCGATATGAAGAAAGGAAGCTTAGATATTGCTGATACCAATTATTGATCAAAACATACTTGGTGCCGAGTTATGACTTATTAGCGCGACTGTGGTGGAGTGTGTTCTTTTATTTATAAATTATTATTTTACTTAAGCGTTGTTTCCACATAGCGAGTTTGATTAGTTATTTTGTCTTTTTATTGTGTTCGTATAAGTTTTGGTTTGTTTATTTTGCAAGTTTTACATTATAATTATACAATCTTTATCTCCGTTATCTTGAGAATTGATGATTGTTTGTTGTGAGATGTGTACTGTGCTTTAAGTGGGTTTTTTCTGGTCCCCTTTCTCCTACATGCTTAACCCCATTAGCTTTGAGATTATAAGACGTTCGCCCCGTTAGTTTGGCGATTATAAGCCCTTGCGACTCATTTCTTCTATGCCTACATTACAACCTTTCGTGCCATTTAGGTGTCAATTGTTCCATTATTTAGAGAAGTGATGTTTGCTGAGAGATGTTTACTATGCTGTAAGTGGCTCGGGGATCGGGAGTTTGGCCTTTACTTGTAACTATGGGTAGAGCCAATAAACCTGACAATAACCTGGACCCCATAACTTCTTATAACTCAAAATGAATCAAAGTAATCGGGCTGACATATCTATCATTTGGGAAGAGTCCACCAGGTAATAGGTGTGGACATTTACAGCCAGTTTGTTCAAGGTCCTTCTGAGTTACGAAGAGGTCAGGGATCGAGATAATTGTCGAGTTCGTTGGCGCTACCTATAGTTACATCACTTCTGTTAAGGGGAGTCTTTATCTGGTTCCCTTTCTCCCTCATGCTTAGCACCATTAGTTTGAGAATGCAAGACGTTCGCCCCATTAGATTGGCGATTTTAAAACCTTTTTTGCCAATATTAAGGCCTTTCATGCCATTTAGATGTCATTTTTTTCCTGGCGAGCGATAGCTTGCCTGTAATTTAAGAGTAATCGGCCTTCGGCCGGTAAATTTTTCTACTAAAAGATCTACACATTTATCTAGAATACAGATCTAATTAGAGGCTTAGTGTTACGTCAGAAGTGGTGACAGTCTTACATAGGCCTAGAAGGCTCTAGAAATACGTCCTTAGTAGCGTCAGGTAATCTGTATCTAATCATTTATATCAACATATGAATGGTACTTGAGAAAGGTGTAACTATAGGCTGTTCATTATATCTAGGCCTCAAACCCCAACCCTAACCTTTCATAACACAAAAGGTGTAACTATAGTCTGTTCATTATATCTAGGCCTCAAACCCCAACCCTAACCTCTCATAACACAAAAGGTGTAACTATAGTCTGTTCATTATATCTAGGCCTCAAACCCCAACCCTAACCTCTCATAACACAAAAGGTGTAACTATAGTCTGTTCATTATATCTAGGCCTCAAACCCCAACCCTAACCTCTCATAACACAAAAGGTGTAACTTTAGTCTGTTCATTATATCTAGGCCTCAAACCCCAACCCTAACCTCTCATAACACAAAAGGTGTAACTATAGTCTGTTCATTATATCAAGGCCTCAAACCTCTCATAACACAAAAGGTGTAACTATAGTCTGTTCATTATCTAGGCCTCAAACCCCAACCCTAACCTCTCATAACACAAAAGGTGTAACTATAGTCTGTTCATTATATCTAGGCCTCAAACCCCAACCCTAACCTCTCATAACACAAAAGGTGTAACTTTAGTCTGTTCATTATATCTAGGCCTCAAACCCCAACCCTAACCTCTCATAACACAAAAGGTGTAACTATAGTCTGTTCATTATATCAAGGCCTCAAACCTCTCATAACACAAAAGGTGTAACTATAGTCTGTTCATTATATCTAGGCCTCAAACCCCAACCCTAACCTCTCATAACACAAAAGGTGTAACTATAGTCTGTTCATTATATCTAGGCCTCAAACCCCAACCCTAACCTCTCATAACACAAAAGGTGTAACTATAGTCTGTTCATTATATCTAGGCCTCAAACCCCAACCCTAACCTCTCATAACACAAAAGGACTTAAGTAATGGAGATTATTCTTAACCCTATTTAATTCCAGGATAATCTGTTTGGATCACCCCTGTTTCGCCCAATTAGTTTGGTGATTTTTAAACATTTTACCCGAACAGTTTGGCGATAATAAGACCCTTCACTCAGTTTGGCGATAATAAGACCCTTCACTCAGTTTGGCGATAATGACCCTTCACTCAGTTTGGCGATAATAAGACCCTTCACTCAGTTTGGCGATAATAAGACCCTTCACTCAGTTTGGCGATAATAAGACCCTTCACTCAGTTTGGCGATAATAAGACCCTTCACTCAGTTTGGCGATAATAAGACCCTTCACTCAGTTTGGCGATAATAAGACCCTTCACTCAGTTTGGCGATAATAAGACCCTTCACTCAGTTTGGCGATAATAAGACCCTTCACTCAGTTTGGCGATAATAAGACCCTTCAATCAGTTTGGCGATAATAAGACCCTTCACTCTATTCAAGTGTCGATTTGTTTGGGCGAGAGATAGCGAGCCTGTAATTTAGGGAAACCCGGCCTATGGCATAGAAAATTGAAAATTGTGTAAATGTAGTTTAAAGTTGAGTTTTGGGGGCGTTATTTACCATGAAGGGGGTCTGGGTAGGAGGGGTTTCTGCTAGTTTATGGGGCAAACTATAAATAGCTCGAACATTGCAGAAACAATCCAAACTCTCCATAATAATGACCAAAACACTACAATACACCACCAGACGTCGGCTGGGCTAGTGTTAAATTGTCATACACGTCCGCCAATCCGAACGCGTGCACCAACTAAATTCTTTGAAGTAGTAGCGAAAAAGAAAAGAACAAAAAAATAGGAAAAGTGGGGATTGGGCCTGCGTAAATAGATAGATAGATAGATAGATAGATAGTAGCTACAATACATGGAATATGACAGCAGGCATTATTCGTATTTAGGAAAGACAACAGGATGCGGGATACTGTGGAGCGTCACTGTTCTCATAATTAGTGACTATCTTATTCCACGTAGAGAGAGAGAATGTGTGAAAGTGTGAGAGAGAGAGAGAGAGAGTGTGTGTGTGTATGTGTTTGAGTGAGAGAGAGAGAGTGTGTGTATGTGTTTGAGTGAGAGAGAGAGTGTGCATGTGTTTGAGAGAGAGAGAGAGTGTGTATGTGTTTGAGTGAGTGTGTGTGTGTGTGTGTGTGTGCATGTGTGTGTGTGAGTGAGATTGAAAATGTGTATGTGTAGAGGAGAGACACAATGCCATTACGACACTCGCAGCCAGCCAGCCAGCCAGCCACTGTCACAACTGTCTTTTATAACCTAGGACTTTTCATCATAGTGTATTTATACAATCTGACCAAACTGTAACACGCAACTAACAATGATTTTTGAGATTTGAAGACCTTTACCCCATTAGTTTGGCGATTTTAGGAAATTTTTAGAGTGAGCAGAGCGAGTTCTTTGACCTGAATGTTGGTTTGAAACAGGGGTGTGTGATGTCCCCGTGGTTGTTTACTGTATATATGGATGGAGTTATGAAAGAAATACTATCAAGAGCAGTGGATGTTGGTGTATCGCTGAAAAGGGAGGGAATTGAGTGGAAGCTACCTATACTGCTGTTTGCGGATGATACAGTTCTGATGAGTGATAATGAATGGGAGTTGCAGGGTCTGGTAAATGAGTTTGGAACAGTGTGCGAAAAACGGAATTTGAAGGTAAATACGGGGAAGAGCAAGGTTATGGTCTTCGAAAGGGGTGAAGTCACAGAGTGTGAGGTGAAGCTGAACGGTCAGGCTATGGAGATCGTCAACTCTTTTAAGTATCTGGGCAGTGTGTTGAGTAAAGATGGGACTATGGATGAAGAGGTGCGGGAGAGGGTACAACAGGGGAAGAGGGTTGTAGGAACGCTAAAAGCAGTAACAAAAAATAGGGTGGTCAGTATGGAAGTGAAGAAGTCCTTGCATGACAGTGTGGTAATCCCGACACTGACTTACGGAAGCGAAGCATGGACGTTGGTTGAGAGACTCAGACCAAGAGTGAGAGCAGTGGAAATGAATTACTTAAGGAGTGCGTGCGGAGTTACATGGAGGGATAGACAGACTAATGAGGAAGTAAGAAGGAGGTGTGGTGTGGAGGTAGATGTGCTGGAAAGTGTGAAAAGGAACAACTTGAGATGGTTCGGCCATATGGAACGTATGGAAAGCGAGAGAATGACTAAGAGGGTGTACGAGAGCGAGGTAGAGGGACAGAGGGGGAGAGGTAGACCGAATATGAGGTGGAAGGATGGAGTGAGGAAGTACATGAACGAAGGTGGTGCTGGTTGGGGGGAGGGGCGTCGACTGACTGGGGACAGAGGTGCATGGGGGCGGTTCGTTCGTGGCCACCCCTTCGGGGATCACGGCGTCAGGCAATAGATAGATAGATAGATAGGAAATTTCGTCCCTTTTCTTTGTCAATTTTAAGACCTTTCGTGACAATTGGATGTCGCTGTTTTCCTGGCGAGCGATAGCAATCCTGCAATTAAAAAGGAATTAGCCAATATGTGTGGGGAGGATCCTCTCACACCGCACTTCTAGACAAAGTAGAAAGGAAGGCCTTTCGTATCATTAACTCACGCTCACTCACCAGTTCTCTACAATCTCTCTCTTCGCCGCAATGTTGCATCTCTCTCGCATTTCTATCGCTACTACAATAATCAGTGTTCCTCAGAGCTCTCTCAGTGTATACCACCTCCTCTACGTAGGGTACGTAGTACCCGTCTTACAACACAATCCCACCCCTACGCCGTACAACTCTCCAACCCAAGAGTGAAACGATACTCCCAATCTTCCTTCTATTCAACAGCTGAGCTCTGGAACTCTCTCCCTGAATCCATCTTTCCCTCATCCTATGACTGAAATTGTTTTAAACTCAGTGTGTCCAGACATTTTGGCTCAAACGTTCCTCGATTTTGGCCGTCATTTTTTCAACTCTGGGGGAGGCACTCGCCACAAGCAGTTTTGCCTTTTGTCTCCCTCATCCACATAGAACAAAACAAACTGTCAATACCTATCCCCACTGGTAGCTATAGTCATTTTTCTACTGAAAAATGTACAAATTTATCTAGAAGGGGAATCTTGGGGATGTTCTTTTAAGCTTGATGGAGGTCTAGGGAGGAAACTAAGAAAATGATATATATATATATATATATATATATATATATATATATATATATATATATAAGCAAATAAATACGCCTATCCCCCGTTAAGAGTGAGAGAGGAGTGCCTGTCAACAACCTCTCTGAAAATAGACAGTCATCACGGCCAAGACTGACGGTTAATTAATTAAATTAAGCCGCTGTAACACGAGCGCTTTTTCCGTAAATTTTCCATGATCAACTTTTCTCTCGATATACTTCGGGACTTTTTAGCACTGACATCGGTAAATAGACTGAAGGTAGAGTATGTTAGGCGGTTGAATTCTGATAAAGTGTAATTTCTCAATCATATGGACGAGATGGGTTGGGTGTGAGGGGGATCAGTCAGGTGTGGGGCTCTGCAGACCCCCGTTTTTCTGACCTCTGACCGTTTCGGTGAGGTCAGTCCTAATGGTGTTTTTAAGCTGGGCTTATAATTAGGGTTGGGTGGACCAATCGGCTTTCTGCAGACTCCCATTTTCTTATGTTCTTATGTTCTTATGTTCTTCCAGACCATAATTGCCCGTAGAAATTGCTCGAAAAAGGGCTCGTGTGACTCAGGCTTAAGACTGACTACACAGGAACGCTTTTATAGTCAACATCGATGATCAACATTTCTGGAATATTTTGCACTGGTATCATCTGAAACTAGACTGGTGATAGATGAATTTGGTCGAAAGAAATATTTTAAATCCTGACCTCATAAGCTGCCAGACCAGTGTTGAGGGGAAAAGCGCTCGTGTGATACCAGCTTTAAACTGACGACAAACAAACACTTTTTCCCTCAACACTGGTCTGGCAGCTTATGAGGTCAACATTTCAAATACTTCGGTTACTTAAATGCAATTATCATCAGTCTAGTTTCCGATACCAGTGCAAACTAATCCAGAAATGTTGCCAGAAAAATGTTGATCGTCGAATGTTGACTATAAAAGCTCTCGTGTGATACTGGCTTTAAGGGGGTGGGGGGGGGGGATGGTTCACTTTTTGATCGATTTTTTTTTTCTAGTTTCCTCCCTAGACCTCCATCAAACTTAGAAAAACATCCATTAGATCCCCCTTGTAGATTAATTTGTACATTTTACGGTAGAAAAATGTCCCGGCCGAAGGCCGATTCTTCCAAATTACAGGCTCACTATCGTTTGCCAGGGAAAACATCGACACCTAAATAACACGAAAGGTCTTAACATTGACAAATAAATGGGGCGAAAGGTTTTAAAATCGACAAACTAATGGGGCAAACATCTTAAAATCTCAAAACTAATGGGGCTAAACATGAGGGAGAAGAGGGGACCAGAAAAACGACCCATCTCCTCTTAATTATTGGTCTGTAGCCGATCAGGAGCTTTAAGGTTCATAATACAGTCCTGATGCGAGAGAAACGTGTCCGATAGTAGACTCCATTGACCATTTGCGAGTTTTGGTCCATAAGGAAGTTGGAGCTGTGGCCATCAATATTTAGCAGAATTATTAGCTACAATACGGTCATAATACATATCTAAATACATAAAACCAAATTGATCATACTTTTTATCCATCAGAAACTCGCATTATAATTGCATTTCTCTTCAAAAATCGATATTCACGGCTCCAACTTCCTTATAGCCTGAAACTCGCAAGAGGTCAAATTTAGCTACTCCTTGAGCCGGATACTGCGACTCCGGTACATCCAACGTTAAGGGGAGATGGGACGTTTTTCTTGTCCCCTCTCTCCCTCATGCTTATCTCCATTAGTTTCCAGGTTTTAAGACGTTCCGAACATTAGTTTGGCGATTTTAAGACCTTTCGCCTCACATCATTGTCAATATTAAACTCTTTAGGTGTCGATTTTTTTGCCTGGCGAGCGATAGCAAGCCAGTAATTGTGGAGGAACGACCAAAAAATGTACATAATCTCGTAAGGGGATCTAATGTACATAATCTCGCAGGGGGATCTAATGTACATAATCTCGTAAGGGGATCTAATGTACATAATCTCGCAGGGGGATCTAATGTACATAATCTCGTTGGGGGATCTAATGTACATAATCTCGTAAGGGGATCTAATGTACATAATCTCGTTGGGGGATCTAATGTACATAATCTCGTAAGGGGATCTAATGTACATATTCTCGTAAGGGGATCTAATGTACATAATCTCGTAAGGGGATCTAATGTACATAATCTCGTAAGGGGATCTAATGTACATAATCTCGTAAGGGGATCTAATGTACATAATCTCGTAAGGGGATCTAATGTACATAATCTCGTAAGGGGATCTAATGTACATAATCTCGTAAGGGGATCTAATGTACATAATCTCGTAAGGGGATCTAATGTACATAATCTCGTAAGGGGATCTAATGTACATAATCTCGTAAGGGGATCTAATGTACATAATCTCGTAAGGGGATCTAATGTACATAATCTCGTAAGGGGATCTAATGTACATAATCTCGTAAGGGGATCTAATGTACATAATCTCGTAAGGGGATCTAATGTACATAATCTCGCAGGGGATCTAATGTACATAATCTCGTAAGGGGATCTAATGTACATAATCTCGTAAGGGGATCTAATGTACATAATCTCGTAAGGGGATCTAATGTACATAATCTCGTAAGGGGATCTAATGTACATAATCTCGTAAGGGGATCTAATGTACATAATCTCGTAAGGGGATCTAATGTACATAATCTCGTAAGGGGATCTAATGTACATAATCTCGTTGGGGGATCTAATGTACATAATCTCGTAGGGGGAGTCTAATGGATGATTTTTTAAAGTTTGATGGAAGTCTAGGGAGGAAATTAAGAAATAATTTAATATATAATAGACCTCCCAAAATGACTACTGTCCTCTTAAAGTGCTCGTGTGACACCAGCTTTAGACTGATAACATTAAGAGGGTAGCTGTTCTTTATTCCAAAATTACAGGCTCGCTATCGCTCGCCAGGCATCAATATACCCCTAAATGGCACGAAAGTCCTTACAATCGCCAAATTGTTTTTGTTAAGCTTGATGTAGATCTAGGGAGCAAACTCCAATTCTCCCCTTAAATGACAGACTCACCGCAGCCACACTCTCTCTCTCTCTCTCTCACTATATTATCTTGTCCGAGGACCCTTCTGCACCACGACCATTGATCAAGATGTTTATGAATACATACCCTCCCTATTAGTACGAGATACACTGTCGCTTTTCCCGGCAACTCTTAATCGGCATATTAATCCTGGCATTTTAAATATGTCTTGTATTGCATTCACGTTAAGGGAGCCCACCTCGCTTTTTTTCTCTTTCTCTCCCTCTCTCTTTGGCTTGTATCCATTCGGCCCCATTCAGCCTACTGTTTTAAGACGTTTACCCCCATCCAGGTGTCAATATTTTCCTGGCGAGCGATAGCGAGCCAGAATATATATATTTTTGTTCTGACAGCAAGCTAAATCTCCGGCGAAGTCAGATTTCTCCATACAATACTGGCTCGCAATCGCTCGCCAGGAAGAAATCGACACCTGGATGGGGATAAACGTCTTAAAACAGTTGGCTGAATGAGGCCCAATGGATACAAGCCAGGGAAAGAGAGAAAAGGACAAAAGATAAAAACAAAAGCCGGTGACCCCCCTTAACAACAAGACTACTGTAGATATAGGATGTTAATTAATGTAGTTGGATGAAATATATTGAAACTTGAATCCATAAGCTTCAGTCCAGAAATGCCGTGAACAGATGCCGAAATACTGTAAACAAACTCGGTGGAGTAAATCTTGAAGCAGTGGGAGGGAGAGGGTTTATAGTATAGTTAATCCAACCCTTCTGTCCCTCATACCTGTTGAAATACTTGGGAGGGACACACACACACACACACACATACACATACACGCACGCACACACACATATACACGCACACACACATACATACACACACACACATATACATTAGAAACACATATATACACACACACACGCACGAAAGTACAGTTACACAGTTACACACACACACACCTATACTAAAGAATGTCCTATATACTATAATTCCCCCAAGCTGTCTCCACTCATTTTATATCCTTTTTTTTGGTCTCTACCGAGGATTAACCCTCTCCGACATATGACGCGATTTTGAGACTATTAGGGATACTTTAAAACCTTTGTTACCATCAGGGGTATTTAGAAACCTTTAGTTTAGTTACTTCAACCTCTGCAGTTGTCTTTGAGTTAGCTGTGGGCAGAACACTCATTTTGGAGAGGTAATTATAAGAGTGAGAGAACTCTATTTCTTATTGCTAATCTGGCAACCTCTGTGTCATGTGAGTCTGAAGGGGTTTAACCTCCCTTTCTAATAAGCTTTACCTGACCATACCTGTACGGACCCACAGGCCGTTTACCCTTTGCCCTTTTCCAATTCCTCATTTGATCTCCGACGTTTGACATTCCATTCTAACCCTTTTCCAATTCCTTCATTTAATTTCTCCTGAGGATTTATTTCATATTAGTCTCACCTGACTCTACCAGCACAGTTTTTGTATGTATGTATGTTTGTATGCGTACGTGAGCGTTTATGTATACGGGCATTTGCGCACTTACTGCAGGTTCTTCTATTCTTATGTATGTATATAATATGTACGTATATGTATGCGTATGTATGTGTGTACGTATGTGTATATATGTATGTTCTGTATATATATTTTGATCTTCAAAAAAGGTGATAAATCAATAGCATCCAATTACCGTCCCATTAGTCTCACTTCAATCATAGGAAAGCTACTAGAGTCAATTATTGCTAGGAAAGTGAGAAACCACTTAGAAATATTTAACTTAATCAATTCTTTTCAGCATGGATTCACTCAGGGACGGTCTTGCCTTACTAATTTTCTTAGTTTTTTCTCAGAGGTATATGAAGCAGTAGATAATGACAAGTCATATGATATTATATATTTATATTTCAGTAAAGTTTTCGACAGAGTCCCTCATGAGAGATTGATGAAAAAGGTTGAGGCACATGGAATAGGTGGGGCGCTGTTAGGATGGATTAGGTCATGGCTAATTGGTAGGAAACAGAGAGTCAGCATAAATGATACCAAGTCAGAATGGGGAGCAGTCAAAAGTGGTGTCCCCCAGGGATCTGTATTAGGTCCTCTGTTGTTTGTTATATACATAAATGACCTTGATTTAGGTATAACTAGTAGGATAAGTAAATTTGCAGACGATACCAAAATGGGGAGAAAAATTGATTCAGATAGAGATATAGAGTGCCTCCAAAGGGATCTAGATACCTTACACGAATGGTCAGTAAATTGGCAGATGAAGTTTAACATTGAAAAATGCAAGGTATTAAAGATAGGGAAGATGCATACAAATGTTAAATATAAACTAGCTAATATGGAATTAGAAAACTCGGACTGTGAGAAATATCTAAGTGTGTTTGTTAGCAATGATTTGAAGCCTAGAAAACAATGTATAAGCGTTCGTAACAAGGCAAACAGGATTCTCGGGTTCATATCTAGGAGTGTGAGTAACAGAACTGCTGATGTTATCTTAAAACTTTACTTGTCATTAGTGAGACCCTATATGGATTATGCTGTTCAATTTTGGTGTACTTATTACAGAATGGACATAGATTCATTGGAGAGAGTACAACGTAGAATGACAAAAATTATCCATAATATTAGAAATTTTCCGTATGAAGAAAGGTTGAAGAAATTAGGCTTACATTCGTTAGAGAGTCGCAGAGTTAGAGGGGATATGATAGAGGTATTCAAGTGGGTTAGTGGGATTAACCCTCTCCGGCATATGACGCGATTTTGAGCCTATTGGGGATACTTTAAAACCTTTGTTACCATCAGGGGTATTTAGAAACCTTTAGTTTAGTTACTTCAACCTCTGCAGTTGTCTTTGAGTTAGCTGTGGGCAGAAAACTACTTTTGGAGAGGTAATTATAAGAGTGAGAGAACTCTATTTCTTATTGCTAATCTGGCAACCTCTGCGTCATAAATGCGTGAAAGGGTTAATAAAGGGGACATGAAAAATGTACTAAAGCTCAGTGATAGCGAAAACACTCGTACAAATGGTTTCAAATTAGATAAATTTCGTTTCAGAAAAGATATAGGCAAATATTGATTTGGTAACAGAGTTGTAGATGGGTGGAATAGGCTACCAAGTGATATAGTGGGATCAAGAACGATAGGGAGCTTTAAGATAAAATTAGATAGGCATATGGACGAGATAGGTTGGGTGTGAGGGGGATCTACCAGGTGTGGGCCAATCGGCGCTCAGCAGACCCCCGTAATCTTGTGTTAATCCCTGACCATTTTGGCGGGGCAGTACTCAAGGTATTAGTGAGTTGGGCCTATAATTGGGCCTTGTAATTGGGGTTGGGTGTGACAGGGATCTGCCTTGTATGGGCCGATCGGCTTTTTGCAGACTCCCATTTTCTTATGTTCTTGTGTTCTTATGTATGTGTGTCTAAGGGTGTGTGACTGCATGTGTGCAAATATATACCAACAGCTTCCTCTCTCTCCAACACCCCTCTCTACGCTCTTCAGAAATAAAAAAATAGGAAAAGTAAAATGTAGATACAAGGTGTCGTTGTAAAGGCTTATCCCTCTATACCTTCACCTGACCGTACAATATATACAGTATACTGTATATGTAAGTAAGGCTCTTCTCTTTACAACCCCCAGGAAATAGGCCTGTATCTCAAAGCAAGGTTCAAATTATCCATAACAACACACTGTCCACCATCATGAAAATATAAACTGCAGTGAAACACATTCTTGTAATTAGTATAATAAATATAATTTAGGTTAACATTATATGGTCAACTACGCATTGGTAAACAACGCATCGTGTGTCGTATTTAGGGCATAAAAAGGTACCAGTACTCATAAACGCAGGTGATTGATAACTATATATATATCTGATGATCTGATGTGTGTGTATGAGAGAGAGAGAGAGACCCCCTTCTCCCTCATGTTTAACCCCGTTAGTTTTGAAATTCTAAGACGTTCATCCCACTGTGTTTAGCGATTTTAAAAGCTTGTGTGACATTTCGTTTTTTTGTTTTTTCCCCTGGTGCTCTAGAGCAGTGATAAGCAACCTGGGCATGAGTTTTTTCCGAAGGGTACATGGAAACAATGGGGTGCGTGAAGGGGTACATGGAAACAATGGGGTGCGTGAAGGGGTACATGGAAACAATGGGGTGCGTGAAGGGGTACATGGAAACAATGGGGTGCGTGAAGGGGTACATGGCATGACCAGTGTACAAAGGAGTGCACAGTAAGAAATGTGTCTTAGGAAGAAAACCAAGTCTACTCGTAATGTAAGAAATTAATTTAAATTGCAGTTAAAGTAATATAAAGTTATGCAGTATAATAGTATATTAAACTCGGTATAAAACTAGCAAAATATATAGAACCATCCCACCCAAATAGGCAGATTCAGCCCAAAGTGTGGGGAAAAGTATAATTTTGGTATACCTTTCACGAGTTTAAGTTTAGACTAGTAAAGGATCAAAGGGTACATGAGTTTCTGAAAGGCTCCTGGAAGGGTGCATCAACTTAGAAATGGTTAAATAACACTGCTCTAGAGATAGCGAGCCTATAATTTAGGAGGGGGCATTATTCTACAGAAAAAAAAGAAAAAAAAACAAAAAAACACGAAAAAAAGAAAGAAAACAAACTACGCACAAGTTCATCTCGAAGGGGGTCTTAGGGGTACTCTTTAAGCTTGATGGAGGTCTAGAGAGGAAACTAGAAACACTAATAATAAATCGATGAATAAATAATACAAATCTGCCCATAACGATGCCCTTGTTCACCGTTATCATATTTGTCTCCGTGTCTGAAGTGGTGTTATCGAGATCAAGGAGAATGAAGAGAGGTTCGAGAAGTTCTGCGTAGTCTGCCTGGGATACTACATCACTTGGGAATACCACACACACACACACACACACACAGAGAGATAGATAGAGATAGATAGATAAATAGAGAGAGAGAGATAAAGAAAGTTGATTTGATATAGTTAATATACACCCAATAACACTTTACAAAGGAACACAATAGACCCAGGTACTATAGTCTATTCGCTGTAAATAGGCGAGAAATCATTACTTCTGACCTCTGTAACTCAAAAACTATTACAGTAATCGAGCTACCATTTGGAAAGAGTTAGTCAAGGAATAGATGTGGATATTTACAGCCAATTTGCTCTAGCCCTTTTTGAGTTACAGAGGATAGAGGTCATGATTGCTCGCCTACTTACAGCGAATAGACTATAGGCCATTTGATAGACTATAGGCCACTTTATAGACTATAGGCCACTTGATAGACTATAGGCCACTTGATTGCATAATTAACATATAACACAAGGTTTATCACTGAATTAAAAATGCATTTGCAAATAAAACTACCATCAATTATTTGTATAACATTTTTTCCTATCGGAATTTCGATGTGAGTATCCTAGGTTCGAGTCCTTGGAGTGCCACATGTATTTGTTGATTTCATTAATTGAGTTTAAAGGTGAAGTTGGTTAGTGTAAAAAACATAATATACTGTATATGCCCTGAAGGGACACTCGTTACAGACAGCCTTGCCTTTTGCCTCCTTCTAAAGCCGGTATCACACGAGAGCTTTTATAGTCAACAATCGATGATCAACATTTTTCTGGCAACATTTCTGGAATATTTTGCACTGGTATCGGAAACTAGACTGATGGTAGATGAACTTAGGTAACGGACAAATATTAAATGTTGACCTCATAAGCTGCCAGACCAGTGTTGAGGATAACATTTGTTGAGTGAAAAAGCGCTCGTGTGATACCGGCATTACACATAAAAAGGGGGTTCCATTTAGCTAGGTTGGATAACCAAACTGTGAGAAGCCATAGATACCTCATGGATTTCGCAAGCCATGGATATGAATTTACGCATGGATACAAAAACCAACAACTTAACCCCTTCCGTACCGGTGACGTCCTGTTCATCACTTTCTGGCAGCGATTAGGCGATTTCATTCAGCTTAAGAGGGACGTCTACCAGTTAAGAGGCTACAGATTATCTCAATGTATCCTTTTAGCTACCACACATCCTTTCTAAGCTTCATAAAATCGTCTAAATGTAGCGGAGATCAAATATACAAGACACCGCCGGTACAGAAGGGGTTAATGGTAATAAAATTGCCGGTAGTAAAGATATCTTTTATCTCTTGAATAACAGACGTTTTTCCAAAGCTGTTTAAAGTTGGCTAATACTATCCAGAAGTAAAGCATATAAATCTGATTATAATGAAGAGGTTAGAATTATTTTGATCTTTCTTCCCTTTTCTCTCTTTCCCTGGCTTGTATCCATTCGGCCCCATTCAGCCAACTGTTTTAAGGCGTTTATCCTCATCCAGGTGTCGATTTCTTCCTGGCGAGCGATAGCGAGCCAGCATTGTATGGAGAAATCCGGCTTCGCCGGAGAAATATTTCTATCGAAAAATTTACAAATTTAGCTTGCTGTCAAAACAAAGATATATATATGCTGGCTCGCTACCGCTCGCCAGGAAAATATTGACACCTGGATGGGGGTAAACGTCTTAAAACAGTAGGCTGAATGGGGCCGAATGGATACAAGCCGAAGAGAGAGAGAGAGAAAACAACAAGCGATGTGGGCTCTCCTATATAACACCCGGTAAGCCTCACCCAAAGCGTTCACGTGATAGGGGGAAATAGTCGCTTTTTCAGGACCCCCTTCTCCCTCACGTTTAGCTTCATTAGTTTTGAGATTTTAAGACGTTCGCCCTATTACTTTGGCGATTTTAAGACTTTTCACCCCATTTCTTTGTCTATTTTAAGACTTCGTGCCATTTAGGTATCGATTTTTTTTCCTGTCGAGCGATAGCAAGCCTGTAATATATGAGGAACCGGCCTTCAGCCAGAAACGAAAAATGTACAAATTCATCTAGAAGGAGGGAGGGGGGAGGGGGGGGGGGGGGGGGGGCGGGGGGGGGGGGAGGGATCTTGGGGATGTTTTCGCTTAATGGAGGTCTAGGGAGGAATCTAAAGCCGGAGTCACACGAGCCTTTTTTTGAGCAATTTTTACGGGCAATTATGGTCTGGAAGCTTAAAAAATTACACTTTATTAGAATTCAGCCGCCTAACATAGTCTACCTTCAGTCTAGTTACCGATACCAGTGCCAAAATGTCCCGAAATAATACGATAACAAACTTGCTCATGGAAAATTGACGGAAAAAGCGCTCGTGTGATAGCGGCTTGAGACAAAATACATCGACCAATAAATAAACCCTCCCCCTTAACTGTACTTCCCAATAATCACCTACTTCAATCACCTACTTCATTCACTTACTTCATTCACTTACTTCATTCACCTACTTCAATCACCTACTTCATTCACTTACTTCATTCACCTACTTAATTCACCTACTTCAATCACCTACTTCAATCACCTACTTCATTCACTTACTTAATTCACCTACTTAATTCACCTACTTCAATCACCTACTTCATTCACCTACTTAATTCACCTACTTCATTCACCTACTTCAATCACCTACTTCAATCACCTACTTCATTCACTTACTTCATTCACCTACTTAATTCACCTACTTCAATCACCTACTTCAATCACCTACTTCATTCACTTACTTCATTCACCTACTTAATTCACCTACTTCAATCACCTACTTCATTCACTTACTTCATTCACCTACTTAATTCACCTACTTCAATCACCTACTTCATTCACTTACTTCATTCACCTACTTCAATCACCTACTTCATTCACTTACTTCATTCACCTACTTAATTCACCTACTTCAATCACCTACTTCATTCACTTACTTCATTCACCTACTTAATTCACCTACTTCAATCACCTACTTCAATCACCTACTTCATTCACTTACTTCATTCACCTACTTCAATCACCTACTTCATTCACTTACTTCATTCACCTACTTAATTCACCTACTTCAATCACCTACTTAATTCACCTACTTCATTCACTTACTTCATTCACCTACTTAATTCACCTACTTCAATCACCTACTTCATTCACTTACTTCATTCACCTACTTAATTCACCTACTTCAATCACCTACTTCAATCACCTACTTCATTCACTTACTTCATTCACTTACTTCATTCACCTACTTCAATCACCTACTTCAATCACCTACTTAAATCACCTACTTAAATCACCTACTTAAATCACCTACTTCATTCACCTACTTCAATCACCTACTTCATTCACTTACTTCAATCACCTACTTCAATCACCTACTTCAATCACCTACTTCATTCACCTACTTCATTCACCTACTTCAATCACCTACTTCAATCACCTACTTAAATCACCTACTTAAATCACCTACTTAAATCACCTACTTCATTCACCTACTTCAATCACCTACTTCATTCACTTACTTCAATCACCTACTTCAATCACCTACTTCAATCACCTACTTCATTCACCTACTTCATTCACCTACTTCAATCACCTACTTCAATCACCTACTTCATTCACCTACTTCAATCACCTACTTCATTCACCTACTTCATTCACTTACTTCAATCACCTACTTCAATCACCTACTTCAATCACCTACTTCATTCACTTACTTCAATCACCTACTTCAATCACCTACTTCAATCACCTACTTCATTCACCTACTTCATTCACCTACTTCAATCACCTACTTCAATCACCTACTTCAATCACCTACTTCAATCACCTACTTCAATCTTATCATACTTCATTCACCTACTTCAATCTTATCATACTTCATTCACCTACTTCAATCTTATCATATTTCTATCCCTTGGCTCAAGTGGCATTATTGAGATAAGCCGGTTTCAGACGAGAACTTTCACCCTCAATATTTATCGTCAACGCAGCGCTGGCAGCTGGTGGGGTAAACTATCTATCTATCTATCTATCTATCTGCTCAGGCCCAATCCCCACTCTTCCCATTTTCTTCTCTTCTATTTTATATTATTATTAACTAATGTTGGGTAATTAATTTTCAAGAAGACGCTCTAGGCTTAACCCCTTCTGTGCCGGTGACGTATTTGTAATACAATTCTAACTAAATTTGTTCCTGCTCTGTCTCGAGTCGGCCACACCCAAGAAAAAAGGAAAAACAAAAATGATCAAATATAATAAAATAGAAAATAAAAATGAAAATAGGAAAAACGGGGATTGGGCCTGAGCATAATTATAGATAGATAAACGGGGATTGGGCCTGAACATAATTATAGATAGATAAACGGGGATTGGGCCTGAGCATAATTATAGATAGATAAACGGGGATTGGGCCTGAACATAATTATAGATAGATAAACGGGGATTGGGCCTGAACATAATTATAGATAGATAAACGGGGATTGGGCCTGAGCATAATTATAGATAGATAAACGGGGATTGGGCCTGAACATAATTATAGATAGATAAACGGGGATTGGGCCTGAGCATAATTATAGATAGATAAACGGGGATTGGGCCTGAGCATAATTATAGATAGATAAACGGGGATTGGGCCTGAGCATAATCCTGAGCATATTATAGGATAGATAAACGGGGATTGGGCCTGAGCATAATTATAGATAACGGGATTGGGCCTGAGCATAATATAGAGATAAACGGGATTGGGCCTGAGCATAATTATAGATAGATACGGGGATTGGGCCTGAACATTATAGATAGATAAACGGGGATTGGGCCTGAGCATAATTATAGATAGATAAACTGAGCATAATTATAGATAGATAAACGGGGATTGGGCCTGAACATAATTATAGATAGATAAAAATGTATACGATTGTGTGCAGTGTAAGAAGGATTTGTGATAGTCACGACTAAAGAGGGTTAAGGGGAGGTATTTACTTTGTTCCCTAGACCTCCATCAAGCTTAAAATTACACCCCCTCGAGTCCCTTTCAAGATAAATTTTTACATTTTTCGATAGAAAAATGTCCCGGCCGAAGGCCGGTTCCTCATAAATTACAGGCTCGCTATCGCTCGCCAGGATAAAATTGACACCTGAATGGCACGAAAGGTCTTAATATGGGGTGAAAGTTCTTAAAATCGCTAAACTAATGGGGCAAACGTTTTATAATATCAAAAGCAATGGGGCTAAACATGAGGGAGAAAGGGGTAAAGAAAAAAAAATCCTCAAGTGGAGATCTCCCCTTAAATGAGATAGTTCGAAGCCTGCTAATTAATTACTGGAGGCCCTTTTTAAACTGAATAAAATAGTCTCATAGTAGCCACAATATAATAAAAAATACGTCGCCGGTACAGAAGGGGTTAATTAGATATTATATTCAGCCCAACGAAGGCCGACGGAGGTTATGTTTTCTGCCTCCGTGTGTTTGTTTGTTAGTCAGAAAACAAGATATCTCAAAAAGTTCCGATGTTCACGAAATTTGGTGGGCAGATAGGATATGAGCCAAGCATGAGAAAGGTTCCAGAAGTTTTAAGTACTTAACCTTTTCAAGCAGATGACCGTTGTATTATACCGAAGGGGGGGGGGGGGGTCACCGGCTTTTTCTCTCTCTTTCTCGGACTTGTATCCATTCGGCCCCATTCAGCTTACTGTTTCAAGACTTTTATCTTCATCCAGGTGTCGATTTCTTCCTGGCGAGCGATAGCGAGTCAGCATTAAATGAAGAAATCTGGCTTCGCCGGACACATTTTCCTATTGAATAATTGAAAAATGTACAAATTTAGCCTTCTGTCAAAAAACATTTAAAGAAATTTGCTGGTTCGCTACCGCTCGCCAGGAAAAAGACGACACCTGGATGGGGATAAAAGTCTTAAAACAGTAGGCTGAATGGGGCGAATGGATGCAACCCAAAAAAGAGAGAAAAACAAATAGGTGGGCCCCCTTAAGGGGAGGTTTTTAGTTTGTTTCCTACTCCTTCAGCAATCTTAAAATGTCACCCCCTTGACCCCCTTTCAAGATAAATTTGTACATTTTTCGGTAGAAAAATTTCCCGGCCGAAGGCCGGTAACTCTTAAATTACAGGCTCGCTATCGCTCGCCAGGATAAAATCGACACCTAAATGGCACGAAAGGTCTTAAAATTGACAGAATGGGGGCGGAAAATCTTAAAATCACCAAACTAATGGGGCAAACGTCTTAAAATCTCAAAAGCAATAGGGCTAGACATGAGGGAGAAAGGGGTCAAGAAAAAAGTCCCTCAAGTGGAGATCTCCCCTTAATTAATTCCCAGCATTGTGACGCGCATCTTTACTGTGGTTTATTTAACAAGACAGATTATATGAATCAAGGGGAGGCAGACCGTTTTTATGGACCCCCATCTCCCTAGTGTTTAGCCCCACTATATAGTTTTGAGATTATAAGACGTTCGGCTCATTAGTTTGGCGATTTTAACACTTTTCGCCCCATTTCGTTGTCAATTTTAAGACCTTTCGTGCCATTTAGGTGTCTATTTTTTCTTGGCGAACTATAGCGAGTCTGCAATTTTAAGAGGAATCGGCTTCTGGCCGGCAAATTTTTCTACCGAAATATGTACACATTTATCTTGAAGGGGGAGGGGGAGGGCGGGGGGATTTATTTATTTTGTCTAAGCTTGATGGAGGTCTACGGAGGAAACTAAAAATATATATGAATAAATGAATGAATTGACCAAACAAACGGCCAGTCTCCCCTTAAGGCACTCTAGGAATCCGAGGTACTAATGTTATCTCAAATAACCCGCTGACTTCCTAAAATCCATCCTAAGCTGAATAAAATCCATCCTAAGCTGAATAAAATCCATCCTAAGCTGAATAAAATCTTCCACTGATGGATTATATATTATGTGTTTTTTTTTTGTTTTTTTTACACCAACCAGAATCAGTCTTTCCCTCTTCCTATGACTTAAATTGCTTCAAACTCCGTGTGTCCAGGCATTTCGGCTCGAACGTCCCTTGATTTTGGCCCTGTCACTCTTTCAACTATAGGGGAGGCACTCGCTATAGGCAGTTATCCTTTTGCCTCCCTCAATCACATAGAAAAAAAAAAAAAAAAAAAAAAAAAAATCACATCTAAACTCAAATAATGAAATCAACAAATACATGTGGCACTCCGAGGACTCGAACCTAGGATACTCACACCGAAATTCCGCGCACTATGCATTATGCTATCAAGACAGTTAAGATAGTTTTAAGAGGAAGCGGCCTTCGGCCGGGACATTTTTCTCAAATTTGAAGGGGGGTCTTGGGGGTGTTTATCTAAGTTTGATGGAGGTCTAGCAAAGAAACTAAAATATAAAGGAATAATTGAATTAATAGACGAAAAAACGGCCCATCTCCCCTTAGATTGAATAGAATACAACTCTAAGAAATGCGTCCTTGTATACTGAAAGGGATAATTAATTTCTCTACCGCCAAACGATATTACCAGAACTTGGAAGACCCTCTTACGTTCAGAAGACATACCTTGAACCTGTGACATTAATCACCAAGTATTAAACTGAATAAAATCGCTTGAAAGTAGTTCTAAGTAACACCCCGTTCTAAGTAACACCCCGTTCTAAGTAACACCCCGTTCTTTACATTAATCAACAATTACAAACCCCAATGTACTTAAATAAACTAATGGAAGCATATGGTCCTCCCGGGATTCGAACCCAGAACATAAGCATAAGAATAAAAGGCAACATTGCGTCATCTGATTGAAAGGGTTATTAGGTTGCGTCACCGGTCGGGACTTTCCATAAAATGCATGTGGTAGGTGATGACGCACTTCGTTCTTTGCATGGCTATCAGCAGATGATTAAGGGGAGGCAGACCGTTTTTCTGCACGCCCTTCTCCCTAATGTTTAGCCCCACTAGTTTTGTGATTATAAGACGTTCGGCCCATTAGTTTGGCGATTTTAACACCTTTCGCCCCATTTCGTCGTCAATATTTTAGACCTTTCGTGCTATTTAGGTGTGGATTTTTTCCCTGGCGAACAATAGTGAACCTGTAATGTTGGAAGAACCGGCCTTCGGCCGGGAAATTTTTCTACCGAAAAATTTACAAATTAATCTAGAAGGGGGATCTAATGGATGTTTTTTTTATGGAGGTCTAGGGAGGAAACTAGAAACATAATGAATACATGCAAAAATCGCCCAAAAAGTGAACCATCCCCCTTTAACATGCATGTGGTAGGTGATGACGCACTTCGTTCTTTTTATGGCTATCAGCAGATGATTAAAAGTCAGCTTAGGAAGGACATTTGGCGTCAAAAGGGTACACTGTATCTTAATTCACCCCTTAAGGGGAGACTGGCCGTTTGTTTGGTCTATTAATTCATTTATTCACATATTTTTGTTTTAGTTTCCTCCCTAGACCTCCATCAAGCTTAGAAAAACACCCCCTAGACCCCCCGATAAATTTGTAAATTTGTTGGTAGAAAAATGTCCCCGCCGAAGGCCGGTTCCTCTTAAAATTGCAGGCTCGCTATCGCTCGTCAGGAAATAATCGACACCAAAATGGCACGAAAGGTCTTAAAATTGACTACGAAATGGGGCGAAAGTGTTAAAATCGCCAAACTAAAGGGCCGAACGTCTTATAATCTCAAAACTAATGGGGCTAAACATTAGGGAGAAGGGGGTCCAGAAAAACGGTCTGCCTCCCCTTAACTCACACATGTCTTTCCAATAATGAACACAATCGTCTAATATTATTATTTTTATTAATCTCACCACCACAACCCCAATGAAATTAATTAAAGTATATATGATCCACCGGGATTCGAACCCGGGTTATCACACACATATTTAATAGGCAGCGTGAAATGAAAGGCTGCTACTTGATATAGGCTACTGAGAGGATTCAACACTTAAGGGAGGTCACCGGCTTTTCTTTTTATCTTTCTCTCCTTTTCTCTCTTTCCCTGGCTTGTATCCATTCGGCCCCATTCAGCCAACTGTTTTAAGACGTTTATCCCCATCCAGATGTCGATTTCTTCCTAGCGAGCGATAGCGAACCAGCATTATATGGAGAAATCCGGCTTCGCCGGAAACATTGTTCTATCGAAAAATGTACAAATTTAGCTTGCTGTCAAAACAAAAATATATATGCTGGCTCGCTACCGTTCGCCAGGAAAATATTGACACCTGGATGGGGGTAAACGTCTTAAAACAGTAGGCTGAAAGGGGCCGAATGGATACAAGCCAAATAGAGAGAGGGAGAGAACGAGAAACAAAGCGTGGTGGGCTTCCTTAAAGACTGCTACTTGATATGCGGAGAGGATTCAACACTTCGCCTCCATGGCGTCATCTGGCTAGAGACCCTGCAGGAAGAGAGATCGGACAGTTTTTTTTTCTTTTTTTTTACACAATTTAGGGCCGTAATTATATAAACAAGGGGTTAATATTTTGATGTTGATCATGCCATTGGAGAATTGAAATCCAAAGTCCACACTATCCTGTACAGCCAAGAGCATAAATCGCGACACACCTATTTGAATCAGTATGGAACGCAAACGAGACAATACGTCAATACATTATTGTCGCCCAGGTGCTTCTTTGGCTTTAGAGGTTCAATGATTCGAATTTGTGTAACTTTATATCGCCTGAGAACTGTACCAATAATACCAAATGTAAATATCCAAGTGTAAAGAGATATTAACACTTAAGGGGAGACTGGCCCTTTTTTTTCTATGAATTAATGTATTCCTATATTTCCTAGATTCCTTGCTAGACCTTCATTAAGCTTAGAAACACCCCCTATACCCCCCTTCAAGATAAATGTGTATATTTTTCGGTAGAAAAATTTCCCGGCCGAAGGCCGCTTCCTCTTAAAATTTCAGGTTCGCTATCGCTCACCAGGAAAAAATAGACACCTAAATGGCCCGAAAGGCCTTAAAATTGACAATGAAATGGGGTGAAAGTTATTAAAATCGCCAAAGTAATGGACCGAACGTCTTAAAATCTGAAAACAAATAAGGCTAAACACGAGGAAGAAGGAGGACCCGAAAAACTGCCTGTCTCCCTTAATGCCACCAGTGACAGCAAGGTGGCGGAGGTTGATTGATCTATGGTTAACATTAGATTAACTTATTAAAGATCATAAATAATTATTATATAATCAGAAAGGTAAAACCTATCGCCAATAATGGTCTTGCCCCAGCAGGTCCTTCATATGCTACATAAAACCTATCGCCAATAATGGTCTTGCCCCAGCAGGTCCTTTATATGCTACATAAAACCTATCGCCAATAATGGTCTTGCCCCAGCAGGTCCTTCATATGCTACATAAAACCTATCGCCAATAATGGTCTTGCCCCAGCAGGTCCTTCCCAGCAGGTCCTTCATATGCTACATAAACCTATCGCCACAATGGTCTTGCCCCAGCAGGTCCTTCATATGCTACATAAAACCTATCGCCAATAATGGTCTTGCCCCAGCAGGTCCTTCATATGCTACATAAAACCTATCGCCAATAATGGTCTTGCCCCAGCAGGTCCTTCATATGCTACATAAAACCTATCGCCATAATGTCTTGCCCCAGCAGGTCCTTCATATGCTACATAAACCTATCGCCAATAATGTCTGACAGGTTTTCATATGCTACATAAAACCTATCGCCAATAATGGTCTTGCCCCAGCAGGTCCTTCATATGCTACATAAAACCTATCGCCAATAATGGTCTTGCCCCAGCAGGTCCTTCATATGCTACATAAAACCTATCGCCAATAATGGTCTTGCCCCAGCAGGTCCTTCATATGCTACATAAAACCTATCGCCAATAATGGTCTTGCCCCAGCAGGTCCTTCATATGCTACATAAAACCTATCGCCAATAATGGTCTTGCCCCAGCAGGTCCTTCATATGCTACATAAAACCTATCGCCAATAATGGTCTTGCCCCAGCAGGTCCTTCATATGCTACATAAAACCGTCTAGGAAGCGTGAATAAGGATAACAATGTGCAATCTTACTGAAAGCCTTTGTTAACCCTTTGAGTACCAGCGACGTGAGTTGTATTTTATTCTAGCTATATTTAGACGATATTTTGCAGCTTAGGAAGGATCTGTGGTAGTTAAAAGGGTTGGTTGAGAAAGTTTGAAACCTTATTATTGCTAGAGGTCCTTCCTAAGCTGAATAAAATCGTTTAATAGTTGCCAGAATATGATGAAAAGGACGTCCCTGGTACTGAATGGGTTAATATGATCTTGACTGAATCAATGAAGACGTGTAAATTAGGCTACGGTACGGAGAATTGAGATAATAAATATACAATCATGGGTATGCACAGTAATTGTTCTTTATAAGTCTATGTTCTTTAAAATATTGTGATAATAATTGTAATATACACTATACTTATATTAAGCCTGTGTGTGTGTGTGTGTGTGTGTGTTTTCAGGTTAAGAATATGGGAAGATCATCGAGTTTTCGTCAGTATTCGATGTTAGAAAGATAAGAAGATGAGCAAGAAATAGATAAACCATGGTAGACTACAAACAAAGGCTATAAGAGTGCTCAGCCTACCACATCTTCTAGGCATGCATTGTACAGTCATTCCTAAAATTTCGAGGACCAATCATATTTATATATTTGCAAGTACAGTATAGGCCCTATCAACAAATTATGAATGTAATTTTATATATATATGAATTCTATAAATATATTTATCACGTAATGTAAAACAGAAGTATATTTATGAATCAATCCCAGTGGTGGTATTTGTACAACATATAAATACAATAAATAAATAAATGAAGTAAATATATAAATAAATTAATTAATTACTGTATATATATATATATATATATATATATATATATATATATATATAGAGAGAGAGAGAGAGAGAGAGAGAGAGAGAGAGAGAGATAGTCCACGAGCTTTTATGAGTGACTGCATAGCCAAAATATAAAATACATTGAAATTCTTAGTATAAGTTGTGTGGAATCTAGAGATACAGTTAACTGAAGTCTATTATTTCCAGTTGATGGTAAATTGTCATGTTACTGCCCCAATGCACCGCTATTGTAGACGTTGAAGACTGCATCACCGTTGACTCATTTAAACTCCGCCTAGACAAATATCTCGCATCAAACCCGCGACTGACTGCGTTTGTAAATGAATAGCTTTATTTTGTCCCCCCCTCAGTTGCTGACCCATATGTCCCCTACTAACTTCCTAATCCTGCCACGGACATTAGTTCCAGGGCAGTAATTCCCTTTCCAATGTTCCCTTACCCACTCTAAACCACTGTTTGGACACTTGATCCTCAGTGTTTTGGAGGACAAGCAGCCTAAAAGGGTCACTAGATCTGTTGTTGCTTGATTTCCTTTGTACTCCTTTATTAAGTATTGTCGCGAAATATGCTGTTAATTATGAAACTTTGGCATTAAGGGGATATTTCCACTTGAGGGATTTTTTGGTCAATATTTACGAGTCACACCACAGCTGGAATCTCATTTCTAAGGGTAGTTTTGGGTTCCTATCATTCTATGCTTCATTGCTATATACTTTTTATCCACCGGAAAATAGTCTATTTTTGTTTTCTTTTTTTAGCATTAACCTAACCTAAAACCTAACCTAACCTAACCTAAATGTATTTGGGGGCTATTAGGTTAGGTTAGGTTAGGTTTTTGGTTAGGTTAATGCTAAAAAAACAAAATTTCCGGTGGATAAAAAGTATATAGCAATGAAGCATAGAATGATAGGAACCCAAAATTACCGTTCAAAATGAGATCCCAGCTGTGGTGTGACTCGTAAATATTGACCGATTTTTTTCTTGACTCCTTTCTCCCTCATGTTTAGCCCCATTGTTTTCCTAATGTTAAGACGTTCGCCCCATTATTTTGACGATTTTAAGAACTTTCAACCCATTTCTGTAAATTTTAAGACCTTTCGTGCCATTTAGGTGTCGATTTTATCCTGGCGAGCGATAGCGAGCCTGTAATTTAAGAGGAACCGGCTTTCAGCCGGGAAATTTTTCTACCGAAAAATGTACAAATTTATCTTGAAAGGGGCTCAAGGGGGTGTAATCTTAAGCTTGAAGGATACCTAGGGACCAAACTAAAAACCTCCCCTTAATAATACGACGCAGATTATATAGTAGAATCATATTGTAAGATGATGCCAAGGGATTCAATTTGGCATCGGCTGAAATGGAACCGACTATAGACATTTCGACGTGCCCCATATAGCACTATACTAGCCCAGGACTAATTGACCACTTGCGAGTTTTGGTGTATAAGGAAGTTGGAGCTGTGGCCATCAATATTTAGCAGAATTATCCGCTAAAATACGGTCATAATACATCTATAAATACATAACACCAAATTTATCATACTTGTTATCCATCAGAACCCACAGTATTATTGCTTTTCTTTTTAATATCGATGTTTAGAGCCCCAACTTCCTGATAGTCTGAAACTCACAAGTGGTCAATTAAGGGAGCCCACCTCGCTTTTTGTTTCTCTTTCTCTCCCTCGCTCTTTGGCTTGTATCCATTCGGCCCCATTCAGCCTACTGTTTTAAGACGTTTACCCCATCCATGTGTCAATATTTTCCTGGCGAGCGGTAGCGAGCCAGCATATATATATATATATATATATATATTTTTTTTTTTTTACAGCAAGTTAAATTTGTACATTTTTCGAGAGAAAAATGTCTCCGGCGAAGCCAGATTTCTCCAAACAATGCTGGCTCGCTATCGCTCGCCAGGAAGAAATCGACACCTGGATAGGGATAAAAGTCTTAAAACAGTTGGCTGAATGGGGCCGAATGGATACAAGCCAGGGAAAGAGAGATGAGGAGAGAAAGATAAAAACCAGCCGGTGACCTTAAAGCACATACGGACTGTCGAGGAAGCATGACAGCTAATAGTAATATTAAATTACAGTTTATGTACACTATTGTACGGCAAACTAATGATTTGGACCATACAATACATTACACCTTGCACAATACAAGCACTCATCACACACACTGCAGTATGATCCCCGCACCCTCTTTTCCACTATACCTTATAACCGTAAGATACATGATTATATTACTAATCTAAAATACTGCATATCTTAAGAACATTTATCGAGCGCATTATGCCTTACTTTATATTATGCCTTACTTTATATTATAGCTACTCAAGAATTTTGTTCATGCAGTCTCGCACGAGGTAATTATTTGCCTGATAACAGAGCAAATCTAGAGCCTTATCTCGCCTATCATCGATGAGTATTTTTGACATTTCTCAAATATATATTAAATGTATTATTGTGTATGAATGTTTACATAATATGTAGCCTATTCCGTAAACAACATAATAATTTTGAAATACCTGAGATGATGAGCATGGCCGAATAACAAATTTCGGCCTGAAAAAACAAAACAACAACGAACGATTTCCTTTTCGTCACGGCACTGACACAAACCTGACTGACTGATATCCTAACCAACACCAAAGCCAGCTAAGTGAATCTAAACTTGTGGAACATGAACGATAAACAAAACAAAAGTCTATAAGTGCTTCAAAATCCAAATTTCATAGTTCGAAACAATGGAAACACTCGACTTAAATTGTAGTTTCTTAATTATATCATTATGTGAGTGGCATGTTGTAGTTAATTATTGTTTACATAATTGTCAAATCTATAGGTTATTGCATTCACGTATTTCATGTAAAAGGAGACCATGAATCACCATAAACTTCACCTTATGAATTTTACAACTTACAAGATACCTTAAAATCTAACGTAAATTGTCCGAATGATGAGAGGCTATTTAGGAAGGGAGGCCTATTTATCTAAAGGGGGCCCACCTCGTTTTTTCTCTCTTTCCCTCTCTTTCTCTGGGTTGTATTCATTCGACCCCATTCAGCCTAATGTTTTAAGACGTTTATCCCCATCCAGGTGTCGATTTCTTCCTGACGATTGGTAGCGAGCCAGCATATGCATTATATATTTTTTGTAAGCAGGCTAAATTTGTAAATTTTTCGATAGAAAAAATTCTCCGGCAAAGCCGGATTTCTTCATAAAAATGCTGGCTAACTATCGCTCGGCTGGAAAAAATCGACACCTGCATGGGGATAAAAGTCTTAAAACAGTAGGCTGAATGGGGCCGAATGGATGCAAGCCAGAGAAAGTGAGAACAAAAAAGCAGGGTACCCCCCCCCCCTTAGACACTCCAGACTCGTCCAATGGAACAGCTACCAGAAAATGTAGTTGCTAGTAGCCTACTATAATAGTGTTAATGCGTTCGAAAATAGTTACGACAACTACCTTAGAGAATCCCTGAGAAGGGGCAACCCTATGAGCACAGCTCCCTAGCCTCTTATCCATCACTAAATGTAAGCAATCATTAAAGGTAAATAAAGTTGCAACGTTTTTTGCGAGCTTTTGAAATTCCCGCTCACTATCTGCTTTTGTTTGGCCAATATTCAACTTCTCATATTGATTATAGGTTTTCATAGATAACATTTATATAGTCTGGTATGATGAATTGGGGGTACACATAGTAACTATAACCTATAAATACAACAACACTGCAATCCAGTAACAGGAAACAGGATAATCGGTAAACGGTAGTGGAGTATGAAGGACAAATAGCAAACCATCGATATAACGGACTTGCGCTGTACACGAGGCATGCCAGAAATTATTACCCAATATATCCATTACGTCACGTATTTAACATAACCACGATAAGGGAATTTAGGTAAATAAGGAAGATAAAGTGGGGAGGTTAATGGAAGAGCGAGGGTATATAACGCAGCGGCGCGAGTGGTGGTGCGCAGTTGGACGCTCCGGGCTACCAGTGTGTGGACGAGTCTCCCTTCCATAGCTATTCTCCACGTTAAAGGCCTACGTTTACCCTCGTTTGTCATTTATCTCATCTTTCATCAACTCATTGAAGATCAAGATGGCCAGCCAGGTCCGTATGAACTACCATGAGGACTGTGAAGCCTCCATTAACAAGCAGATCAACTTGGAACTCTACGCCAGCTATGTCTACATGTCCATGGTTAGTGCGAGGCAATAATGTTACCTTGGGAAGGTGTGCGCGTTATGGAGCCTGCTGTAGTTTTCCCTTTGGCTCTTGAACAGCACTTCACAGCAGGAGATGAGCTAAGGATTCTATTTTTGACCTTCGCTTAGCATACTAGGCTATTTAAGTATCGAGCCTATCCTACCTTAAGTTGAAACCGTCAAGGTTATCTATTGTAGGCTAGTTTAAATATCTCGAGTTAAATATTTCGGTAATCCCACACTACTGTAGGTTAACTGCAATTAGCCTATGCCAGCTTGGTTAATATATTAAGTTTTCCGTAAATGATTTGGGTAGGCTATCCCGGATAGTCTTAAGCCTAAATTACCGGAAGAAGGGCTGGCAAGAATGTTAAGTGCAGGCGTAGCCTACCTCCACCATTACACTATGCGGAGCGGTAGTGGACGCTTGCCATCATGTTTCCGTCTATGTTGATTGTTAGACTGCCTTTTGATACAATAATAGTGGTTGAGGTCCTTGAGGACTGTTCAGCTTGGCTTAAGAACATTTAGCCTAGGCCTACCCCAAATAAAATCCTAGGTATTTTAACAAAATGTTTGATATCAAAGCTGTAGGCTTACTAATTTTGGTAATTCTACAGAACTAGCCTAGTCTTACAACTTTTCAATTGCAGGATTTCTGCCTTATGGATAATGTATTCTTTTCATTTGCTCAGTGTGAACGCTGCCTAGCAGTACAATTCCAGTAATACTGTACTCAGATGTTTTTCTGGAAGAGGCCTAGGGCTGTTTGCTCCAGTTCAGTAGCCTGGTCAGTGGTCACTAATTGGACCTGGGGTCCTGGGCTTCGCCTGTGTGTGGTGGTTATTTGTGCCCTATAATTGAACTTTTGATCCTGGCCCCCCCCACACTTTGTCCAAGCCAGATTCAAACTTTAGCCTAGGCCTAGTACTGTGTCTGCGTTTAGGCCTACTACTCACTCTGGCAACACATTCCAGTTACCGACAATCCTGTGTGAGAAGGAGTATTTCCTGAGGTAGAGTCTTGCTCTTGGTTGAAGATTTTCTTTGTATTACCTCTGGTCATGTGCTGAACATTTAACTGTCCTGTAATGGTTAGAGCTGAATTTAATTCTCTATGGTATCCCAGGTTCGAATCCTGGGAGGATCTATATCTATTGCTGGACGCTGTGATCCCCGAAGAGGTGGCCACGAACGAAACGCCCTCCTTGGTGGATCACCTGCTTTAATTAATTTCATTTGAGGGTGTTGGGAGTAAAACTACAGTAATTAAGATTATTCTTAAAGGTAAAAATTTACCTATGGTCCCGTTAAAATATCCTCAAGTAACCTATTGACCCTCTCACGTCCTGACGCAATTTTTGAGCCTATTAGGGATACTTTAAAGCCTTTGTTACCGTCCGGGGTATTTATAAACCTTTAGTTTATTTACTTCAACCTCTGCAGTTGTCTTGAGTTAGATGTGGGCAGAAAACTAATTTTGGAGAGTTACTGTAATTATAAGAGTGAGGGTAATCTATTTCTTATTGCTAATCTGGCAACCTCTGCGTCCTAAGGATGTGAGAGGGTTAAAAACTGTTCAGGGGACTGGTTAGAACTTTTAGGATGTTTAATTGAAATAAGTATTTACTGAGAAATAAAAGTCTTAAAATGCGCTATGTTTTACGGGAGTGTCTGTATGCCGCCACATACGCGCGGCCCCGCCCACTGCCCAAAATTTACAAATATTAGATTAGATTAACCTAACTCTAATATAATATAACCTAACATTACTTGGGAAAGAGAGGGCAGGGACCCTGGGTGACCCATAGCGCATTTTAAGACTGTTATTTCTCGGTAAATACTGATTTCTGACATTCAATTAGAACATAAGAACATGAAAATGGGAGTCTGCAGAAAGCCGATTGGCCTAAGCAAGGCAGATCCCTGTCCCACACAACCCCAATTACAAAGCCCAATTATAGGCTCAACACTAATAAGAACATAAGAACATAAGAAAATGGGAGTCTGCAGAAAGCCGATTGGCCTAAGCAAGGCAGATCCCTGTCCCACACAACCCCAATTACAAAGCCCAATTATAGGCTCAACACTCTAATACCCTGAGGATCATCTTACCAAAACGGTTAGAGATTAACGCAGGATTACGGGGGTCTGCAGAGCGCTGATTGGCCCAACCCTGCTGATCCCCCTTCACACCCAACCCTTCTCGTCCATATGCTTATCCAATTTTATCTTAAAGCTCCCTATCGTTTTTAATCCCACTATAGCACTTGGTAGTCCATTCCACCCATCTACAACTCTGTTACCAAACCAATATTTGCCTATATCTTTTCTGAAACGAAATTTATCTAATTTGAAACCATTGGTACGAGTTCTTTCGCTATCACTGAGCTTTAGTACATTTGTCATGTCCCCTTTGTTAATCCCACTAACCCACTTGAACACCTCTATCATATCCCCTCTAACTCTGCGTCTCTCTAACGAATGTAAGCCTAATTTCTTCAACCTTTCTTTATACGGAAGATTTCTAATATTATGGATCATTTTTGTCATTCTACGTTGTACTCTCTCCAATGAATCTATGTCCATTCTGTAATAAGGACACCAAAATTGAACAGCATAATCCATATGGGGTCTCACTAATGACAAGTAAAGTTTTAAGATAACATCAGCAGTTCTGTTACTCACACTCCTTGAGATGAACCCGAGAATCCTGTTTGCCTTGTTTCGAACGCTTATACACTGTTGTCTAGGCTTCAAATCATTGCTAACAAACACACCTAGATCTTTCTCACAATTCGAGTTTTCTAATTCCACATTAGCTAGTTTATATTTAACATTTGTATGCATCTTCCCTATCTTTAATACCTTGCATTTGTCAATGTTAAACTTCATCTGCCAATTTACTGACCATTCGTGTAAGGTATCTAGATCCCTTTGGAGGCACTCTATATCTCTATCTGAATCAATTGTTCTCCCCATCTTGGTATCGTCTGCAAATTTACTTATCCTACTAGTTATACCTAAATCAAGGTCATTTATGTATATAACAAACAACAGAGGACCTAATACAGATCCCTGGGGGACACCACTTTTGACTGCTCCCCATTCTGACTTCGTACCATTTATGCTGACTCTCTGCTTCCTACCAATTAGCCATGACCTAATCCATCCCAACAACGCCCCACCTATTCCATGCGCCTCAACCTTTCTCATCAATCTCTCGTGGGGGACTCTGTCGAAAGCTTTACTGAAATCTAAATATATTATATCATATGACTTGTCATTATCTACTGCTTCATATACCTCTGAGAAAAAACTAAGCAAATTAGTAAGGCAAGAACGTCCCTGAGTGAATCCATGCTGAGAAGAATTTATTAAATTAAATGTATCTAAGTGGTTTCTAATTTTACTAGCAATAATTGACTCTAGTAGCTTTCCTATGATTGATGTAAGACTAATGGGACGGTAATTGGATGCTATTGATTTGTCACCTTTTTTGAAGATCGGAACTACGTTTGCAAGCTTCCAAGCTTCTGGAACTATACCTGTCTCCAATGACTTGTTAAATAAAAATGTTAATGGGTAACTTAACTCATCCCTACATTCTTTTAATACTCTAGCATATACCTCATCAGGACCAGGCGATTTATGAGGTTTCAGTCTGTCAATTTCCTTAAGCACATCATTTCTACTTATAGTAACCGTACTTAACCTATTTTCTATACTATCGCTATATACCTTACGGACTTCTGGAAACTGTGCCAAATTTTCATTAGTGAAAACGGAAAGAAATTGACCATTTAATGTACTGCACATTTCTAAATCATTTTCTGTCATTTCTCCTATCGAAGTTTTAAGGGGACCAATTACATCTCTAACCTTGGATTTATATAGTTGGTAAAAAGCTTTAGGATTATTTTTTGAGTCATTGGCAACCTTAATTTCATAATTTCTTTTTTCTTTCCTAATATCCTTTTTTACCTGTCTTGATAGATTCTGATAGTAAGCAAGTAGGTGAATTTCGCCTTTTCTAATTTTTCTATATATTCCTCTCTTTTGTCCTAGAAGATCTAATAGTCTATTATTCATCCATTTGGGTTGGTTCTGTGTTGATCTAAATTTTCTTTTGGGGATGTATTTATTTTGTGCATTGAATACTGACTTGATAAAATTATCGTATGTATCTACCAAGGTTGACGTCTCTTCCTGACTTAAGATGACAGGTGCCTGAGAAGGGGTACACTCATTTGGACACCTGGATCGACTTAATTTTTTGACCATAGGGTCCGCTAATAGGGCTCTTCTTAACCCACCATAATTGGCTTTTCTAAAGTCAGGTATTAATGTTGTATTCTCTCTGGTATTACCTTTCCATTGTATATTAAAATACACAGAATTGTGGTCACTATTTCCTAGGTGGTCCCCTATCTCTACATTATTTACCATATGTTCATTGTTACTGAAAACTAAATCGAGAATATTATTACCTCTAGTCGGCGTATCTATGAATTGAAATAAAAAACTATCTTGTACTACCTCTATAAACTCCTCAGAATCAGAGTCTCCTATTTGATGCTGCCAATCTATATTCGGAAAATTAAAATCCCCCATAATGCACACATTGCTAAACCTTGATGCCATTTTAATTTCCTCCCATAATGACGTTCCGTCATTTCTACTCATATTTGGCGGTCTATACATAACTCCAATAACTATGGTCTCACTACCTTCGTTAACCTCTACCCAAACACTTTCATTATCGTTATTTAGTCTAATACCTGATTTAATACAGCTTTTTAATGTACTCCTGACAAACACTGCTATACCGCCACCCCTCTTACTTGTTCGGTCATATTTAAACAAACTATATCCTGGTATATCAAATTCTGCTAAAAAATGCCTGGTTTCTGTATTAATCCACGTTTCAGTTAGCGCTATTATGTCTATATTTTCTTTGCTAACAAGGGCTCTAAGTTCGTTCATTTTGTTACATAGACTCCTACAGTTTGTGTAATATACTCTCAATTTACTTCTTTTCTTTATACCTAATTTACCTTTGTTTTTAGCGACATTTCCATCTTCTGTTGCACCATCACTACTATTATTTGCATTATAGTCATCATTTTTAGCATGAGACTGAATATCCTTATCGCTTTCGCCTGACGCTAAAATTGTTCCAATTAACCTCTCATTTACACTCTCAATATTTCTGTTCAAAACCCCACAACCACCCTATCTAAAGAACTAGCTAATGTAGAAACCCCTAACCGTGAAAGATGAACCCCATCCCTTGCGTACATCCCATCTCTCCCATAGAAACTATCCCAGTTATCAATGAATGGTATTGCTTTTTCTTTGCAATATTTCTCCAAACGGCAATTGACACCAATCGCCCTGGATGTCCATTCCTTGGGAACTCCTCTTCTGGGTAGGATACAATGTACTACAGGGATCCCTCCCTTCATCCTAACTTTATCTAACACATCCCGATACTGCTGCAGCAGTTCCTCACTTCTACCCTTACCAACATCGTTACTCCCGGCACTGAGACAGATAATGGGGTTATCTCCACTATCTTCCAAGATGTGGTCCATCTTCTCTAAAACCCTCCCAACTCCATGGCCAGGCAGACACACAACCTTCCTAAGTTTAGTGCGGGTAGCCCTAACTAAATGTCTTACCATGGAGTCGCCCACAATCGACACAGACTTACCTTCTCGGGACACAGACTTACCTTTCCCTCGGGAGGATCCAGCAGCTGCAGTTGGAGAACCCCCGGTGGTGGCAGAAGGTCCCTTGGTGGTGGTGGTGGTGGGGGTAGTGGTGGTGGTAGGTAGCACAGCGTCAGAGGTTGGAGCTGAGTCGGCGGCAGGCACTTCGGTTATCCCTCCCTTATCCTGACTATCTTTTCCCTCACATTCGTCTCCAAAGGAGAGAATGTATTTGTCACACTCATACCTATTCTACTATCCTGCTTCTTGAGTGTGACTTTCCCACCCGTTTTTTAACAACCTGCCATGAATACAATTTTTCATCAACTTCCTCCCTTTTCCCCTTACTTGACTTTATTTCCTCTTGGCTAAGCTTGAAAGCTAGATTTTCGTCTTTAATCAAATCCACTTCCCTCTGAAGTTTAACATTAACCTCCCTTAGAGCCAAGACCTCTTCCTTCACCACAACCATCTCCTCTCTTACCTGGAGAATAAGATGATGCAGATCAGTTAGAGACTCGCACTCCATACCTGCCATGATCCCAATAAGCTTAGCGAGGAACAAGAAACTAAGTACAGAAAAACAAAAACAAGTAAACTAACAGCTAAAAACTGAGCTATAACACTTTTATATAACACGAGTGCACTGCCCCCAAACACAGGTAGGTGTAATGGTCACTAAAGGTCACTGGTAAGTGGTCCGGGCAGGAGCTCAGATTAACACAACCTTCTCTGTCACTGACTGTCACTGAACAGTCACTGAGGATCATCTTACCAAAACGGTTAGAGATTAACGCAGGATTACGGGGGTCTGCAGAGCGCTGATTGGCCCAACCCGGCTGATCCCCCTTCACACCCAACCCTTCTCGACCATATGCTTATCCAATTTTATCTTAAAGCTCTACCGTTTTTAATCCCACTATAGCACTTGGTAGTCCATTCCACCCATATACAACTGTTACCAAACCAATATTTGCCTATATCTTTTCTGAAACTAAATTTATCTAACTTGAAACCATTGGTACGAGTTCTTTCGCTATCACTGAGCTTTAGTACATTTGTCATGTCCCCTTTGTTAATCCCACTAACCCACTTGAACACCTCTATCATATCCCCTCTAACTCTGCGTCTCTCTAACTAATGTAAACCTAATTTCTTCAATCTTTCTTCATACGGAAGATTTCTAATATTATGGATCATTTTTGTCATTCTACATAAGAACATAAGAACATAAGAACATTAAGAAAATGGGAGTCTGCAGAAAGCCGATTGGCCTAAGCAAGGCAGATCCCTGTCCCACACAACCCCAATTACAAAGCCCAATTATAGGCTCAACACTCTAATACCCTGAGGATCATCTTACCAAAACGGTTAGAGATTAACGCAGGATTACGGGGGTCTGCAGAGCGCTGATTGGCCCAACCCTGCTGATCCCCCTTCACACCCAACCCTTCTCGTCCATATGTTTATCCAATTTTATCTACGCTGAACTCTCTCCAATGAATCTGTCCATTCTGTAATAAGGACACCAAAATTGGACCGCATAATCCATATGGGGTCTCACTAATGACAAGTAAAGTTTTAAGATAACATCAGCAGTTCTGTTACTCACACTCCTTGAAATGAACCCGAGAATCCTGTTTGCCTTGTTTCGAACGCTTATACACTGTTGTCTAGGCTTCAAATCATTGCTAACAAACGCACCTAGATCTTTCTCACAATTCGAGTTTTCTAATTCCACATTAGCTAGTTTATATTTAACATTTGTATGCATCTTCCCTATCTTTAATACCTTGCATTTGTCAATGTTAAACTTCATCTGCCAATTTACTGACCATTCGTGTAAGGTATCTAGATCCCTTTGGAGGCACTCTATATCTCTATCTGAATCAATTGTTCTCCCCATTTTGGTATCGTCTGCAAATTTACTTATCCTACTAGTTATACCTAAATCAAGGTCATTTATGTATATAACAAACAACAGAGGACCTAATACAGATCCCTGGGGGACACCACTTTTGACTGCTCCCCATTCTGACTTCGTACCATTTATGCAGACTCTCTGCTTCCTACCAATTAGCCATGACCTAATCCATCCCAACAACGCCCCACCTATTCCATGCGCCTCAACCTTTCTCATCAATCTCTCCTGGGGGACTCTGTCGAAAGCTTTACTGAAATCTAAATATATTATATCATATGACTTGTCATTATCTACTGCTTCATATACCTCTGAGAAAAAACTAAGCAAATTAGTAAGGCAAGAACGTCCCTGAGTGAATCCATGCTGAGAAGAATTTTATAAATTAAATGTATCTAAGTGGTTTCTAATTTTACTAGCAATAATTGACTAGTAGCTTTCCTATGATTGATGTAAGACTAATGGGACGGTAATTGGATGCTATTGATTTGTCACCTTTTTTGAAGATCGGAACTACGTTTGCAAGCTTCCAAGCTTCTGGAACTATACCTGTCTCCAATGACTTGTTAAATAAAAATGTTAATGGGTAACTTAACTCATCCCTACATTCTTTTAATACTCTAGCATATACCTCATCAGGACCAGGCGATTTATGAGGTTTCAGTCTGTCAATTTCCTTAAGCACATCATTTCTACTTATAGTAACCGTACTTAACCTATTTCTATATTATCGCTATATACCTTACGGACTTCTGGAAACTGTGCCAAATTTTCATTAGTGAAAACGGAAAGAAATTGACTATTTAATGTACTGCACATTTCTAAATCATTTTCTGTCATTTCTCCTATCGAAGTTTTAAGGGGACCAATTACATCTCTAACCTTGGATTTATATAGTTGGTAAAAAGCTTTAGGATTATTTTTTGAGTCCTTAGCAACTTTAATTTCATAATTTCTTTTTTCTTTCCTAATATCCTTTTTTTACCTGTCTTGATAGATTCTGATAGTAAGCAAGTAGGTGAATTTCGCCTTTTCTAATTTTTCTATATATTCCTCTCTTTTGTCCTAGGAGATCTAATAGTCTATTATTCATCCATTTGGGTTGGTTCTGTGTTGGGGATGTATTTATTTTGTGCATTGAATACTGACTTGATAAAATTATCGTATGTATCTACCAAGGTTGACGTCTCTTCCTGACTTAAGATGACGGGTGCCTGAGACGGGGTACACTCATTTGGACACCTGGATCGACTTAATTTTTTGACCATAGGGTCCTTAACCCACCATAATTGGCTTTTCTAAAGTCCGGTATTAATGTTGTATTCTCTCTGGTATTACCTTTCCATTGTATATTAAAATACACAGAATTGTGGTCACTATTTCCTAGGTGGTCTCCTATCTCTACATTATTTACCATATGTTCATTGTTACTGAAAACTAAATCGAGAATATTATTACCTAGTCGGCGTATCTATGAATTGAAATAAAAAACTATCTTGTACTACCTCTATAAACTTCTCAGAATCAGTCTCCTATTTGATGCTGCCAATCTATATTCGGAAAATTAAAATCCCCCATAATGCACACATTGCTAAACCTTGATGCCATTTTAATTTCCTCCCATAATGACGTTCCGTCATTTCTACTAATATTTGGCGGTCTATACATAACTCCAATAACTATGGTCTCACTACCTTCGTTAACCTCTACCCAAACACTTTCATTATTGTTATTTAGTCTAATACCTGATTTAATACAGCTTTTTAATGTACTCCTGACAAACACTGCTATACCGCCACCCCTCTTCCATTCCAGTTAGGTTTTATTGACAGCTATATGTATTTAGGCTATAAGCAATTATTAATCAAAATCATACACACACACAATGTTTATTTATATCTACTCCTTCGATAAATTTATATATTATATAAACTGCATTATAGCCTACTATGTACAAAACCTAATAACAAGATTAATAAAACTACATTAAATCAAAATAATCATAATAATTTCATATGATAATGATCATGGTCCGAATGGGCCGAGTAAGCCTAGGACTAATATATTGTGGTCCGAATGAGCCTGGGACGAATTAATGTGGTCCGAATGAGCCTGGGCCGAATCAGCCATGGTCTGAATCCGCCGGCTGCCATATTGTATAATCTAGCAGAGCCGAGTTTGTTTTTAATGTTTACTCAAATAAAATATCTAGAAAATTAGAATGGCTAAATTGGCTATAATTCACTAAACCTGAATGCCTTGGTAAAAGTGGAAGTACAGGCAAGTGTACTGTATCTTTGTAACTTTTTGATGAAGACTAAACTTAAATAGATGAACAAAGGAGGTACCGGTATTTGAAGTTGAGCATTATTTAGTTGTGGTGGGACTGTAATTGTTTGAATCCAACTAGGCTAACCAAGCTTTTGTTCGACAGAGTTACTACTTTGACCGGGATGATGTGGCTCTACCCGGGTTTAGGAAGTTCTACAAGGATTCCAGCGACGAGGAGCGAGATCATGCAGAGAAACTTATGAAGGTACTATACACCACTAAAGCTGGTATCTCTCCAGCAAGCTTTTCCCTTCAATTTTTGTTATTAACTCTGATCTTTGATTTGGGGATGAGGGTACCCGCCTTATTAATCCTGACACAAACCTATTATAGGCCTACTGTTAGGCAAGCAGAGGCAAGGGGTGTGAAGAGAATGCCTAAACATATCTCCCTGCCGGGAATCGAACCTGATCCTCTCTATTGTAGGTGGGCGTGCTACCAGTGACACCACAGGTCATCCTTGGTAATTCTGGTCTGGCAGCTTATTAGTTCCTTTCAAAACGGTGTACCGTGAACTGGGGCGAATTCGGACGATGTATCAAATCATGGCAGTAAAAAAAAAATTAAATATATTGTAAATTATTTAAATATATACAGTAATTATGGTTGTCCGAATATATACAGTAATTATGGTTGTCCGAATTTGTACCCAATCCGGAGTAATTTTGGAAGTGATCTGAATTAGGATATTCATAGGAAACTAAGGTATATGACTACCCTGGGATCCCAGTATGAACTTTGGACGTGTGTGTGACTAATTCATGAGCTGTGGTGTAGTGGATTAAAGCTTGGACATTCGTGCTGACTGTCAGAGGTTTGAGTCCAGCTGGGAGTATGTAAAAATTTAATTTATTTTGTTTGGTTTTTAATTTTTATTTGGTACTTGTATGAGTACACTATGTAATAAGAAAATCTTTTACCACAAAATTAAGAGAAAAGTGTAACTAAAAATAGTGTGAAAATAGATTTCCGATATATTCTTTCATTAATTAATTAGGGTAAGACGGGGTAATTTCGCCGAAAATTGCGTATTTTGACTAATAGAAACTGCCACAAATGGAATTTTTAAATTTTTAATTTTTTATCTATACATTCAGCCTTTCTGCTATAATGTCCAAAAAATGAAAAAAAATATATAATGTTTTGGTCATGCTGCAGAATTTTTAAGTCACTCGCGGCGATATTTTAATTTCGCCGCGACCTATTTTACGCATCTAGCTAGTAAACGAGATAACATTATATGAGTAATGGCCAGACAAAACACTAGCGCACAGGTAAAAGCAATGAAAACCTTCACAAACCCAAACTGACACTAAACCCAATAGAAAACTTTGCACACACACAACACAACTGAACAGGGCGGGTAGAGATGCAGGTGTGTCGCACGTGTAGGCCTAGGCGCCACTGTGTCTAGTGCGGGTGTGGACTTATTTATTAGGCCTACAGGTGTGGAAGTATTTAGTGCGGGTGTGGAAGTGTCTCGTGTGGGTGCGGCGTGTAGGTTGCTAGTACAAAGTACCAGGCAGCAGCTGACGGCTACTGCCAACACTGTCTCGCACACAAACATACATACATACAAACCACCCACAAATACCCCCACACACACCCGACCATACTATCAGACGCGCCGCTAGCCCCGGCTCCAGGCCCGGCAAAACTGCAACAAAACTTAAGCCAAACTAGATCTACAACCTATGCCAAACTAGCTATACAACTTAAGCCAAACTGCAGCCGAATCCATGCAATAGTTTCGGAGATATCGGCGTTTGAATGCAAATTATTAGCGCCGCGGAAAAATTACCCCGTCTTACCCTATGGCTATTGTGAGGGCCGTTAAACCATTGTATGTATGTAAATATATAAAATCTCCATGGTTTTGTAGACCTCTATTTTCTCAAGGAGTCTCATTAAAGTGTGACTATGGCAGAAATACCTTAGTGGTTGATTTGTCTTAGTTTGATTGCTCTTTTTGTATTTTAAGTTTTCTGAGTAGACTACTTTTCCAAACCATTGATTTTCCAGTAGCTGCCGTAATACTCGCTCGATTTCATTGTATCTAGTTTCATATCTACATGTACTCTCAGCTCAAGACCATGCCACCACTTCTCTCTGTCTATTCAATCACTTTGTATTACTAGCCCAGAGCTTGACTTTTGATAGTTAACTAATACCAGTACAGTACTTGGTTACAATATCAGTAGCTTATCTAATTCTTTATGCTATAGTTTCTATATATTTTCTTGGCATGTTGTGGTTTTATGGGCCAGCTTGTTCAGGTGTTCTTCATGGCTAATTTATATATAAAAAAAAAAGGTATTTGTAACTAATATACTTGTTGATAATTGCAGTACCAGAACAAGCGAGGTGGTCGTATTGTGCTGCAGGCGGTGGCGGCCCCGAACCTACATGAGTGGGGCAGTGCTCACGACTCCCTTGTTAAGGCTCTCGACCTGGAGCGACAGGTTAATCAGGTGGGTATTGATGGGGCTATCTATCTCTATTTACTGTATCTACTTTAGGTAAGGTGACCAGATTTTGTGGAGCTAAAACCGGGACATTGTTATTCTAGTTTAACGTGTAGGCTAGTCCTATCGGTACAGTCTTATGGAGTTGTGGGAAGAGTTTTTGCAACTAAAATTTAAGTTTACTAATATTATGTAGACTTGAAATAAAAATGGTAATAATAATAATGAACCATTATTATTGTGTAAATATAAAGAGATTTTTACATCTTATAGGCTACATATAAAAAAAAATTATGTTGAAGATTAAACCATTAACCCTTCCTGCCCGGGTGTCATTTTAATATGACGCCACGAAATAAGGGCAGGTGCCCGGGTGTCCTTTCAGGAGATAGCAAGCTTGAGTCTATTCAGCTTGGTCTGAACGCCGTGCGTCCGACGCATGTAAACAAAGCCGATCATTGAGTCGCCGCACCTTCGAAAACAAGAAGACTCTTTTGTTATTGTATGTCTGTATGTCGTTGTTTCAGTAGTGAAAAGATAGTCATATTGCTAACATCGCCTGAAAATGCTCTCCACTAAAATGGTCATCACAACTGAACCAGTTGACTTGGAGAGCTCTACTCAACGCCAGTCTACAGATTGGAAACCGCACTACATTTATAGATGCGTGGGAAATTTCTAGCAGTTAAAATTAACCAAAATACGGTAGCCTAGGCCTAGACGTTTTTCGGCCAGATCGCCCGGGCAGCCCACCCTGTCCTTTGGAGATACAGCCCGGGCCAGGAGGGTAATGCACAAATATAATTATTTACCTTTCAATTCCCGTACTTTTCACTAGACGAAATCTTCAGTAACTGGTGTTGATTTAACGTCATTTGCTGATGTGGTCTTTATAATAAAAGGGTATTTTGACTTCAACTGTTCACTTCCTTTTAGACATTTCATGTAGTGTGGTTGTTTTCAGAAAGTCCTGCTAATAATCACAGGGACAACTAGTACATTCCTCTCTTCATAAGCTGCCCACCAAGCACTGCACGAATGGAAGTATGGTCGGTATGGAACACATTATAGCGAGTGACGAGTCCTCTGCGGTGTCCCCATAGTAGTTACATCGTACTTCGATAAAACATTGTCTTCCTTCTAAATTCAACGTTTTACTAGCCGTAAGCATTTGCCTATCCTAAGGTCACTCACTAAGTGAACGGTATTTAAGAAATAACCTTGCATTATTAGATGCAGATGACTCTTTAGATATATTGGAATATAAATTATTCAGACCAAATGCAAATTCATACACTGCTGATAATCATTGTACATATCTCAAACCCTTCGTAGTGAACCTGTTTGGTTAGTGCCACTCACGGCTTAAACGGTCAAATCCTTCGAGTAAGAGTGTAGAGTATAACCATTCCTATGATTGATGAATAATTAATTCAATCTTATATATTGTTTGCCAGAATTAATAAACCTGGGTATAAATGGCATAATTTCATATAGCGGGACAGTTCCTCTAAAAGCGGGACATTTGAAAATGCGGGACAGACAAAAAATGCGGGACTCTGGTCACCTTAGCTTTAGGAATATCATTACTGTACTTGGTTCAGTAGATGTAGGCTGGCATTAGTCTTCCATTTGCAGTAAACTTCTTATAGACTAAAGAAAATACCATATCTGTCCATTCAATAGCACTATATTTCAATACTTAACTTTTATCACGGCTCCTTATTTAATTTGTAACTATGAAAACTGTTAAGAAAAGCAAGTCTATGAATGTAGAGGGAGTTGCAAAGAGAGGTAGACCAAGAAAGATGTGGGTTCAGGTGGTACAAGCTGATCTCGCAGCCAAAGGGCTGAATAAGAGTTATGCCAAAGACTGGGGTGCCAATACCATTAGTTTGATGAAATCCTTATTGATAGTGTGAAATCTATGACTTGGAACAAATGGTACTTACTAATCACAGGCTATCCAAAAAGCACAAGATTGCACAGATTAAAATTATAATATATTGTATGTATATACAGTATATATACCCATGCACATACCCCATAGCTGGGGGTGGCCGACTAGAGACAGAGCCCAAACAGAAACTACATTTAAAATTCCAATTCTTCGGGTCTGGAACCACTTTCTCCATCTCGTGTAGTTGGTGAATTTTACAAGGAGTAGGATTCCTAACCTCCCCGCCCCCAGAAGGAAAAGTAGGACGCCAAATCTCACTCTGGATAGGACCAGCACTCTCATGTAAAACTTGCGAAACAAACAAACCAAAACTACGATCTGCACAATCTAAAGGCAAACTAACTTCATCAAAATCACTAGAAACAACGGATTGAAGATTTGTCATATGAAATTTTAAAAAAAATCTTTAAATTTTAGTTTGAGAAAGGGTCTGCAAACTGACTGCCTTCTTATAAGGTATTCTAGAATAAACTTTTTCCCTACAGAGTTTGAGAAAGATCTGGTAACTTTTGACTTTGCCTGCTCTCCTAGCTAACTTAAAATACACTCTCCCCTACACAGCTTGAACAAAAGTTGTCTGCAAACTAATGATTTTGATGAGACTTTTTGGGTAACCTAGACTTTCCTCTCCTTCAGAGCCTCCTGGACCTGCATGCCACGGCTGGATGCAACAACGACCCCCACCTGACCAAGTTCCTGGAAGACGAGTACCTGGAGGAGCAGGTGGAGTCCATGAAGCAGCTGGGAGACATGATCACCAGGCTCAAGCGCGCTGGTACCTCTGGTCTGGGGGAGCATATCTTTGACAAGGAACTCCAATAATAATACCAGATGCTCAGTTTGTAAAGTTGGAAAGGGTTTATAATAAATTTGTAGTACCGGTAATTATATTATGCTTAAACTCCAATAATAAGAAAACTTATTTTTTTAGTTTTGGAAGGAGATCTTAATTTTGTAGTACTGTACTGTTCCAGGGAAGATTGTCTTAACTAATTTAAGATTATTAAAGTTTACTGAAATTTTTAAGCAGTTGAATTATATAATCTGAGTCTAAGCAATTCATAATCAAACTTGCCCCCCGTACTATTATTGATCTGCATGTACATTGTCAGTCTTTGAACATTCATTGGATCAAGTTTATTAATTACATATCCTTGTAAATTGTTGTATATCATTAATTATGCAAGGGAATTCTTGAAGAACTTCCTTCATCATGGTGTAAAGTTTTACTATGGTTTATTTATGATGCACCTAAGCATTGTACATGTAACAGTTCTAGTGGATTTATAATATTACACAGTACAAAGGTTGTACTTAATTTGGTGCGGTTTTGGTGATGTCATGTATTGAGTTAAAGAATTGGTATTTCGTACTTATAACTATAGTTGGGTATATTTCAGCTGATGGTAAATTGAATCGTTTAGCAACTGATTTATCGATACTTAATGAAAAATATGTAACTACAGTATGTTTATCTGTTTTAATAATGGGAAGTTTTCATAATTAACCACATAATTAGCCACAATCTTCGTAATAACTGAGTAAACCAGATCAGAGCATGTCAATTTATCATCAGGTGGAAAAAAATATACTATAGTAACCTAACAAATTTCTAGCACTGTTAAAAGTGATTCTTTATATAAAAAAAAATTGTCCACTGGCCATTATCTTCAGTTCAGTACCAAACATTTCATTTCATTTACCACTTCTGTAATATTTAATGTATTTTTTCTCCACTCAATAAAAGCAATATTGCAAAAGTTTTTTCAGTAACATACATTACTTCCCGACTTGTTTTACCCCTTGACTGCGAGAGGTGCTTCCTGAGGTGGGTGTAATTGTCATGATAAATTAGCGTATAAGCATTTCTGTCATGGCCATCTTTAGGAAGCAAGGTGTCGAAGATGAGCTTAATAAAACTGTTCGAGGGTAGCAGAGATGTTGTTGTTGTTCCCCAAGCTGCCTGGCAGAACAGCCCCGAAGCCCAGAGCAAAGCCAAGGCCACAACCGAGCGCCCCCACAGAACCCTCCCTGCTTACCACAATAAAGCCTGGGTGACCGAAGCCACTCCATGGCGGGGAGCTGAGGAGGGTGCGGAAACGCCAGGGAAACCAAAGCCCCACCCAGGGCCCTGTGCCCCTCAGCAATTATGAAGAGAAAGTTGAGGGGCAAAGGAAAAATTTGACGCTTTGGCTTCCAATCTTGATAGATTGGGAGGTCAATCCACGGAAGAGACGCAGTCACTTGAGATCTAGAGAATATATAAGTAAAAGGAACAGTCAGAGTAAGCTATGGGTATGGCAGAGATCGCTCAGTTCTCACTCTGATAGACCAGCCCATCACCACATGACTAGAACCCAATCCTCTCGGCATCAGCTAGGAAAGGCCCTAGAAAGCCGCCTTTGGCGAGGGGATAGCTCCCCCTATTTCCTCATTATCATAAATGTTCGTGTACAGTATAACTCTAATGTGCAATTATAGTCGTCAGAGTTTCTTATAAATTGGTGTTTTGGACGTCGGTAGCGAGATGCATTTCCGAGCCCTTCGTGACTTGTAAGGACATTGGAGTACCCATGGAATAACACAATCGGTCAAAGAGTTTCTGGAGTCAGGTCACTGGCCATCATTTAGATTCATAGCATCTGTACTCAAAGCTGTGAAAGCAGTTCCAAAGATGGATAGATATCTAAAAGAATGGGATGAGAAATTGTACGAGCAGCATAAGTTTAATAATGAAATTTAGATATAATGGTAAGCTATCGAATAATGCACTGTGAAAGTTAAAATAAAGATGGTATATTTTGACAGCTAGGCCGTACGCTGTTGTAGTACTAAAGTACAGTACCTGTCTACCGTTCGAATAAACTCTAGTTGCAATATGGATAGAGCTGCCAATACGTATTTTTTATGATTAAAGATCCCAAAATATGGATAGTATTGATAGATACTTTTGGATAGACAAATTTTTCACTCCTGTGATATATCAAATGCTGCCTTCACATTACTTCACCATTATAATGTCAAACTTGCAAAGTAAACTAACTAAAACTGGGACGATACAAGATAAATGCCAAAAAATTATCAAAATCGCTATTGCTCACATTCAACCTGTCTCAAAGAAGGGTGACCGCTCTCAACCCTCCAACTCTTCCAATTGCTCTCATCTCGTCTTTTTAAAGTTTTTGAAACTATTCTTAGGCCTACTTCCAAATTTCTTAATCATTTCTCTTCTCATAATCTGCTCTCAGATAGCCAGTATGGCATCCTTAAAGCCCCGTCCACACGATCGAGCACTGCCCATTGGGCACAAGGGAAATGTTCGATATGGGGCAAATTCAGCGGGCAAACCAGGGATATGCCCGTGCACGCAGTTGAGCGAAATCACCAGGCACTGTCCGGCAGTTTGCCGGTGGTCATTTGGGCCCTCCAGGAAGGCCAAGTCGAACTGCCCGGCAGTTTGCCGGGGGGAAAGGGGATAAAGGGGCCCGTGGAAGGAGGGAAATAAATGTGTAGCTTGATCTTTAACCCATTCAATACCGGTAACCTCCACTTTATTATATTCTGGCAATTATAATAAGTCTTTACATGGCTTAGGAAGGACGTTTACCCATTAAAATGCTACAGACGATCTCAATTAATCCCTTTAGCTATCATATACCCTTTTAATCTTAACTCCCTGCGACATATTATGTTCCAATAGGTCTGAGGAGACGGGAGCCCCAGGATCATTGCCACTGCCGCGCACTACACTCAAAACAACACTGCGGCCGTTAGAATTATCGGAGGTGAATGAGGTTGCCACCAACGGTTTTATCGTGAGGTAACTTATCGGACTTACTGAGCTCCATATGACGCTAGTGCGTCATATAACTTATTATAAAGGTATAGAGATAAGTCCATATGACGCAAGGAGTTAATACAATCTTCTAAATGTAGCTCAAAACAAATTCAAAAATACTTCGCCGGTACAGAAGGGGTTAATCTATCTATCTATTGCCTGACGCCCTGATCCCCGAAGGGGTGGCCACGAACTAACCGCCCCCATGCACCTCTGTCCCCAGTCAGTCGACGCCCCTCCCCCCAACCAGCACCGCCCTTGTTCATGTACTTCCTCACTCCATCCTTCCACCTCATATTCAGTCTACCTCTCCCTCTGTCCCTCCACCTCGCTCTCGTACACCCTCTTAGTCATTCTCTCGCTTTCCATACGTTCCATATGGCCGAACCATCTCAAGTTGTTCCTTTTCACACTTTCCAGCACATCTACCTCCACACCACACCTCCTTACTTCCTCATTAGTCTGTCTATCCCTCCATGTACCTCCGCACACACTCCTTAAGTAATTCATTTCCACTGCTCTCACTCTTGGTCGGAGTCTCTCAACCAACGTCCATGCTTCGCTTCCGTAAGTCAGTGCCGGGATTACCACACTGTCATGCAAGGACTTCTTCACTTCCATACTGACCACCCTATTTCTTGTTACTGCTTTTAGCGTTCCTACAACCCTCTTCCCCTGTTAAGGGGTTTATATATATATATATATATATATATATATATATATATATATATATGTATGTATTATCCTTCTATTATACGGATATCAATCAGGAAAATTTGGTGGAAGGTAAACCGGATGTAATGTGTGCAATGGCTACGGCCCATGGTTTTCGGTTTTCGCCCTCGAAATCTAAACGCCATACAGTCCCGCATCCTGTTCTTACGTTGTATAACCGCCCTCTGCCTTACAGGTCCTCGGCTCCATTCTTAGGTCTTATTTTCGATACTCGGTTGACATCGTACCCGCACATTACTTCGTTACTGACCTCCACCACCCGACGGCTTCAACTCTTACAAACCCTTAGCCACTTGTCTTGGGGTGCGGACCGGACGACTTTCTGCGCCTCCATACAACACTTATTCTCAACAAGATCGATTATGGCTGCCAGGTATATGCCTCCGCTGCACGTACAAACCTTAAGCGCCTAGACTCCCTTCACCATCACGGTCTGTGCTTGTCGCTAGGGCCTTTTTGCTCTACTCCGGTTATTAGCCTTTATGCTGAATCAGGTGTCCCACCGCTATCATCCAGGCGGGATAAACTGACCCTTCGATGTCATCTTCGCCTTCTGCAACACAGTTCGGCTGGTTTTCCTCCCACGGCTTCCGGCTTAGCCCCATCAGTGTCTGCTACTTCGTTCCCCGGTCGGGTCTCTGCTTTACTAGCCTCCTTCTCTTTTCCCATTCCATCGGTGGTACCCCTCCGACAGTCAGAGTTCCCCCCATGGCTACTCCCTCGCCCTACCGTTTGTACAGCTGCCCTCCCCCCCTCTAAGGCCTCTTCAACCCCACAATTGCTTTATGCTCAGTTTGCGAAACATATGCTACACCACTCTTCAGCCGTTCCAGTGTACACTGATGGTGGAAATTCCCGGCGCGACCGAAGCCGCTCCAAGGACCCGTGCCCCCAGGGAGGGGGCAGGGGATGGTTGTGACGGTTTGGCTCCCGAAACTGCTCCCCGCGGCCGGCATCCGGTTTTCCTCCACTGGTCGTTGATTTTGTCTTCGGCTGTGGAGGGTCGGCAGCCATCCGCGGTTGGCAGCCTCGGGAGGTGGCCCCACGGCGTAGACGCCGCCACATCAGGACCTACATCAGGACTACACCCAATACGCCCCAAATAAACTTAGCCTCCTATGCAGATGACATAACACTCACATGCACACACCATGACCCAAAAAGAGCAACAGATCTCCTTCAACCCTATCTCAACACACTACATGGCTGGTGCACTACAAACAGACTTAATCTAGCCCCAGCCAAATCCACCGCAACCCTGCTCACAAGTTGGACAGGAGAACACGAATACATCCCTCAACTCACCATAAACAACACACCCCTAACACATACACACACACCCAAAATCCTAGGAGTAACATATGATACTCATATGAAATTCAAACAGCACACCACAAACATTAAAAGAAACTGACACCCAGACTTAACGCCCTCAGGTCACTTGCTCACACAAAATTTGGACACAACAAAGAAACTACCACCACAGTATATAAACAATACATAAGATCAGTGATGGAATACGCAAGCCCAGCCTGGGCTTCTAACCTAGCTGAAACACATCATAAGACCTTACAGACTATTCAAAACAAAGCCCTGAAGATCATTACAGGCTGCACAGCTACTGCACCCACAGATCACCTACATCAAGAAACCAAAATCCTCAAAGTCAAAGACCATCTGGACATGAGAGGCACTCAATTCCTGGCAGCAGCCTCCACGAACCAAGACCACCCACTAAACTACATGGCAACACACCCACAGACACCAAGAAATATCAAAACACACCCAGCACACGGTATCACACACAATTATTGTCCTCTCTCCCTCCCTGCCCACCCCGAACCAACATCCAGAAGCACATCCATACTCCTATCTCTCACCGATCCATCCACTCACTCACAGACAACACACAGCTGCATGCACGACCTCCCGAAATCCATCCTTCCGAATCCTCCCTTCCTCGCGAGGACAGAGTCCACCTGGCCAGGCTGAGATGCGGACACCATCCAGCTCTCCTGAGCTATCAGAAGAGACTGGATGACTCCCGTGTCGACGCCTGCCCGGGCTGTAACACAGCACCCCATACCATTAAACACATCATAGAAGACTGCATTTCACACAACCACTTACGCCAACAACACAATCTACACTCAATGAGAGCTCTGTGGGAAAGCCCGATCGTGGCCATGGCCTTTCTCAGGGACTCGGGGCTGTTCGGCCAGGCAGCTTAGGGAACAACAACAACAACAACAACACTGATGGTTCCAAGACCTCCGCCGGTACAGGGTTTGCGGTTGTGTTCCCGGACCGGACCTTCCAACGTCACATCCAATCATGTGCTAGTGTCTTTACGGCCGAGTTATTTGCTATTTTATTTGCCCTACGTACTATTTTTTGTTCACACCTGCATACATTTGTAATTTTTAGTGACTCCCTTAGTGCTCTTCAGAGTATTCAGTCTCTTCCCGCTGTTAACCCCTTAGTGCTGGAGATTCAAGAATGGTTGTTCCGCATCGCTACTAAATTTAAGTCCCTGTCTTTCTGTTGGGTCCCGAGTAATGTTGGAGTGCCTGGCAATGAGCGGGTTTATTTTTTCGCCCGCTCTGCTATTACCTCTCACCGACTCGTGCCACGACGTATTCCTGCATCTGATTACTTCCCGCGTGTTACTCAATTACTACGTCAGCGCTGGCAGGACGAATGGACCTCCATGAGGGTGTCTGATGTTAAACTGCGTTCTGTCAAACCTTCCGTCCTACCTTGGAAGTCTTCCTCTCATCGCAATCGTCGATGGGAAACCGCTCTAGCCCGTCTTCGGCTCGGCCACACCAGGCTCACGCATGGTCATTTGATGTCCTGTGATGTCCCCACGCTCTGTCCTTGCTGCCATATTCCAGTGTCTGTCCAGCATCTCCTGATCGACTGTCCGCGTTTCTCCAATGCCCGACGGCGGGCATTCCCCTTCATATCCTCCCTTAATCGCCCCCTTGTCTTAGCCGATATGCTTGGAGAGTCCCCCACTTTCTCCCTCCCACATCTTATGCGGTTTCTCCTCCTTACCCATCTCCTTCAGCTTCTTTAATTAGTGTTTCCTAGTCTTCTTCTCCTCTACTCCGTATTGCGCCCAGCCCCACACCACCTCCGATGTTTTTTTTTCCCCACAAAGTTTCTTTTGGTGCCACATAGTCTTTTTAGGCTTGGTGCGAATCCCTATTTTAATAATAATGTGTGCAATCACTTATTAAATGTCACTGATGGTATGACTTTAATGTTAGCTTCAGAATAAAGTATGGAGAGTGTCCCCATTTATATTGATAAGTTATTATTAACAATATTATGAATATTTTATTAAGATTAATCCTATAAGTAGGCTATGATGAAATATATGTATCTTTAAAAAAAATGTTGGAATCGCAACGACGAGACTATTCCAAATATACCATAATCTTGAATAGTCAAAATCAGACCAAAATCATCGATTTTCCTGGGCTTAATTGAACAAATGTTTTCGATTATGGAGAATGGCTGGTCGAAAATTAAATTACGACCATGTATGGAAGCTGTCGGTCGAGATAAATCGAATGACGCCAGGTAGAATTCCCTAGGACTTAAATTTTGGGCTACAGAGGACTTTTTAAAGTCCAAAAACTGGTAATTTGGGCCGTTCTGGGAGGCCAAGTCAAATTCGAAATTCTAAACTAATAGTCCGATTTCAATTCTGTTTGCGCCATTCGATTTGGCGTGTCAAAGTTAACTTATGGTTAAAATTTGAACAAAATCCATACATAGATAACTCGTCTATGAAGTTTTTAAACTTTAAAATAGGCCTATTGGGCCTAAAAATTGGTCAAAATTAAAAACAAATCATATACCGTTGGAATTGTAATGATGAGACGAATCCATATATACCCATGAAAACTCGAAATTCGAAAGTCGCCGGCCAAGTGCAAACATTTTCCTGGGCTTAATTAAACGCAGGGATTTTGGACCAAAATATTTTCGATTCTGGGCGAAAGGCTGGGCGAAAATGAAATCTAATTCCATGTATAGAAGCAGCTCGGCGAGAAAAATCGAATGACCCCAAGTAGAATTCCCTAGGACTTATAGTTTGGGCTAAAGAAGACTTTTAAAGTCCAAAAACTGGTCATTTGGGCCATTCTGGGAGGCCAAGTCATATTCGAAATCCTAAACAAATGGTCCGATCTTAATTCTGTTTACGCCATTCGATTCAGCGTGTCAAAGTGTACTTGTGTATACTGTACCTCGTTCTAACAAAATATATTAGTTACCCATTCAAACTTTCGTTTTCTGTAAATATTATTGAAAGAAAACGTTCCCATCCTAAATATTGTATGGCTGACTATACTATTTGAACATAACATATCACTTACGTGGCTGCTCCATTATAACAAGTGGGTAGATTGGGTGGAAGAAAGACATAGGAAAGAGCTTTAATTATACCCTTCTCTAACTAATAACACACTCAACAAAGCCACTCCAACAGCTTCTCTGACTTAGACAGCCATCATGTAGGGGACAGTGGTTATTAAACTATAAAATAGGCCTATTGGGCCTAAAAATTTGTCAAAAATAAAAAATTCATATGCCGTTGGAATTGTAATGAGACGAATCCATATATACCCATGAAAACTCGAAATTCAAAAGTCGCCCGCCAAGTGCAAACACATATGCAGGGATTTTGGACAAAATATTTTCAATTCTGTGCGAATGGGTGGGCGAAAATGAAATATAAGACCATGTATAGAAGCAGCTCGTCCAGAAAAATTGAATGGCACCAAGTAGAATTTCCTAGGACTTATAGTTTGGGCTACAGAGGACTTTTAATGTAAAAAAAAAAAGGTCATTTGGGCCCTTCTGGGAGGCCAAGTCATATACGAAATCCTAAAACTAATTGTCCGATTTCAATTCTACTTGCGCCATTCGATTCGGCGTGTCAAAGTGAACTTATGGTTAAAATTTGAACAAAATCCATACATAGATAACTCGTCTATGGAGTTTTTAATCTTTAAAATAGGCCTATTGGGCCTAAAAATTGGTCAAAATTAAAAAAATCATATTCCGTTGGAATTGTAATGACGAGACGAATCCATATATACCCATGAAAACTCGAAAGTCGTCGGCCAAGTGCAAAAATTTTCCTGGGCTTAATTAAATGCAGGGATTTTGGACCAAAATATTTTCCGATTCTGGGCAAAAGGCTGGGCGAAAATGAAATATAAGACCATGTATAGAAGCAGCTCGGCGAGAAAAATTGAATGACACCAAGTATAATTCCCTAGGACTTATAGTTTGGGCTAAAGAGGACTTTTAAAGTACAAAAACTGGTCATTTGGGCCGTTCTGGGAGGCCAAGTCATATTCGAAATCCTAAACAAATGGTCCGATCTCAATTCTGTTTACGCCATTCGATTCAGCGTGTCAAAGTGTACTTGTGGTATAAATTTGAACAATATCCTTATATAGATAACTACGGAAAGTACTGATACTGTACCGCGTTCTAATAAAATATATTAGTTAACCATTCAAACTATCGTTTTCTGTACTATTATTGAAAGAAAACTATCCTGTCTTGAATATTGTATGGCTAACTATACTATTTGAACATATCACTTACGTGGCTGCTCTATTATAACAAGTGGGTAGATTGGATGGAAGGAAGACACAGGAAAGAGCTTTAAATCTACCCTTCTCTACCTAATAACACACTCAACAAAGCCACTCCAACAGCTTCTCTGACTTAGACAGCCATCATGTAGGGGACAGTGGTTATTAAACTTTAAAATAGGCCTATTGGGCCTAAAAATTGGTCACCATTAAAAAAATCATATGCCGTTGGAATTGTAATGACGAGACGAATCCATATATAACATGAAAAACTCGAAATTCAAAAGTCGCCCGCCAAGTGCAAACATTTTCCTGGGCTTTAAATTAAATGCCAGGGATTTTGGAAACAAAATATTTTCGATTCTGGGCGAATGGCTGGTCGAAAATGCAATCTACGACCATATATAGAAGCAGCTCGTCGAGAAAAATCGTAAGGCAACAAGTAGATTTCCCTAAGACTTATAGTTTAGGCTACAGGGGACTTTTAAAGTCCAAAAAACTGGGCATTTGGGCCGTTCTGGGAGGCCAAGTCATATACGAAATCCTAAACTAATAGTCCGATTTCAATTATGTTTGTGCCATTCGATTCAGCGTGTCTAAGTGAACTTATGGTAACAAATTTAACAAAACCCATTAATAGATAACTCGTCTATGGAGTTTTTAAACTTTAAAACAGGCCTATTTGGCCTAAAAATTAAAAAAAATCATATACCGTTGGAATCGTAATGACGAGACGAATCCATAATTATATACCCATGAAAACTCGAAATTCGAAAGTCGCCCGCCAAGTGCAAAAAATTTCCTGGGCTAACTAAAACGCAGGGATTTTGGACAAACATATTTTTGATTCTGGCCGAATGGCTGGTCGAAATTTCAATCTGCGAGCATGTATAGAAGCAGCTCGTCGAGAAAAATCGAATGACACCAAGTATAATTCCCTAGGACTTATAGTTTGGGCTACAGAGGACTGTTAAAGTACAAAAAACGGTCCCCTGGGCCCTCCAGGAAGGCAAAGTCAAAATACGAAATCCTAAACTAATAGTCCGATTTCAATTCTGTTTGCACCATTAGATTCAGCGTGTCAAAGTGAACTTATGATAAACAATTGAACAAAATCCACCTATAGATAACTCCTCTATGGAGTGTTTTAACTTTAAAATAGGCCTATTGAGCCTAAAAATTTGTCAAAATTAAAATATGTATATACCGTTGGAATCGCAACGACGAGACGATTTCAAATATACCAACCGCAATTGCATTATTTAATTAATTTTATGTAAACTTAGGTTGGATCGTCTCACTATAAATCTCACCTGCAAGCACTCTTGATTGAGTACTTCGTATATTGCTCGACAAGTTTCAGGAATAATGCGAGACAAACTATGCTTGGATAATCTTTTAGTATACTGCAAATAAGTGTAGCTGCATCCATTTGAAACAAACATGAGGTGTTGCCTCCAGTCGAGCTTCTGCCGATATACACTCCCTCCTATTGGCATCTGCTTGGATATAGGTGTGATTACGAAAGGGAAGTAGAGAAAACCTAATATTTAGTAGGGCACCGTAATCATTGACGACTTCGCCAATTAGTATAATAGTCTCCATTCAACATCCTGCGCCAGCATTTTTAATAGCCCGCGCGGAAGCATCATGGAGTACTCATCATAAGTGCACGCTTAATTCCCTCATGGGATCGTCATTTTGATCGGGTACCCTAGAGAAAAAAAACTCTGTAAAAAATAAAAAAGAAAAAATAACTTAATATTTGTTATCATATGACCTGCCATATACGTGGATTTCTCATGATTTGCTTCCCCGACACCAGGCCCTCTAGCAGCCATCTTCGTCCTTTACCATGAATAAACTATAGAAATCAGCGAATGGGAAGTGGGATGGTAAGGAGTGACCGAGTCGTCAATGATTACGGGGCCCTAATAAATGTTTAGGTTTTCTCTACTTCCCTTTGGGAATCAAACCTATAATTTAATAGGGCCCCTCCATCATTGACGACTTCGCCTGAATATCAAGACTGGAGACGGGACATTCGCAAAATATCCTAACCTTAGGGAAGAAGAATCCGGATAACATTTTCTCAAGATTTATTGTATGTAATAAACAAATATAAAAAAAGTATAAAATATTTGCTAGCAGTGCGTGGCATTAAGAAACTGCTTGCTCATGGTCAGACCGTTGCAATCGATCGTATGCATAAAAAGGGTGACACGCATGTGTCCCGTAGAACTATAACTCAGCAGTAGTTATGCGTTCTGTCCTTAAACTAATTGTACAGTAATATTTGTTTGTACACTTTGGTAAAACAGACATAGTTGCAACTATGCGATAAATTTCTTAGAATTTAAAATAAGTAAACTACTCCGGGACTGTAGAACCTGTCCTATCACAGCTCGTGATATATCACAATCTCCAAGGGTACAGTGGGGATATGGTGTATTCCGCACCCCACCCCCCTTTGAAAACAACTCAACTTATAATACTGTATAACATTACCTACTGTACCCGTTGCCGTAAAGCTACACAGGTACGCTTTGGTTTATCTAGAGCAACAGACAGGTAGCTTGTAAGGAACGTATGATTGGAAGCCCAAAGTTGGGTTTTAGCAATATCATCAATTAAAACAAATTTGCAAAAATCTGAGGGACACCGCCCATTTCCTAAGATCGTGAGGCCTGCCTATCACGCCGGGATTGCTTTCCCTGATAACGTCGACAAGCAAAAAAACTTCCGTTTTGTAACACGCTTACCTGTCCGGTTAACCCATAAAGCACCTGGTTGGCGAGGTTGCGCAGCCCTCATAAACTTTGTGAGTGCTTGCACAGCACATAAAATGTGATGAATAAGGCCTCCCTTTAATGCCGGGACGGAAAAATTCAGAAAAAACATGGTCCGAATGTTCGTTCTTTGCATAAAGGAGGGAGACGGCGTGATTTGAACATGGTCGTGCAGTCTCCCAAACCTGAGACAGTTTGGTTCGTTGCTCATCGCCGCCAGCTCCGACACCCGGTTTCCGGTGGGAAGTGCCATAAGAAAGCTAGCCTTTTTGCAAAGCGAGTCAAAGTCTGGCGCATTATTATACTTGCGCGATTGAAGCAATTCTAAGGCTTTATCAAGGGACCAGGTGGGCATGAGCTGGCGGGGAGGTGGACGAAGCTTAAAACACGCCCTCATAAAACCTTTCTCCTCCGCCTGTGGTATGGAAAGGCCGGTGAGATCAAGGAAGGGGGTCCTAATGGCAGACAGGTGATTTTTAATGTTATGACCGAAAAATACTTCTGCTCAAATAGATAGTCTAAGTACTTGAAAATTAAGGCTCCGAGGCAGTCGTTTGCCCTGACTCAACAATCCAGGTTGTAAAAGTTTTCCAATGTGATTGATATTGTCTCCTGGTAGACGGGTGTACTGATTCATTAGTTTCTGAGTGACACTTGGCCCAAATTGATTTAACCATTTGGCAGAGTAAATATCCATAAGGCAAAACTGAGCGAGGTCCGAAGGTTGCCAATCGTTTCCAAGTGGAAGACGGAGACCGGGAGGGACACCGGGGTCTTGCACCACTGTTGCAATTGGTGGTACCATACCTGGGCCGGCCAAAGTGGCGCGATCGAGGCTACCCGGCCCCGGTAATCCCTCAGCTTGTGAATGACCTTGCACATTAACACAGAGTCTGGTGGCGGAAACAGATAAATTGAGGTCCACCTGTTCCAGTCCACCAGCAACGCATCGGGTCCCCCCGCCGGGGTTACCCCGTGCCGGGTAAGAAAGAGTGGAAGTCTGTGGTTTTCTGTTGACGCAAATAAATCCACCTGTGGATGGGCCGGCTTTGCAATCATCTTGAAGATCGCCTGTTTGATTGTCCATTCTACTAGAGTGCTCCGCCGGCGAGAGAGAGCGTCTGCCCAGACGTTCGCCACGCCGGGAAGGTAGGTCGCATGCAGGGAAATCTCTAGCGAGTCGGCTAGGGTAAAAATTTGTTCTGAAGCGTTCAACAACTCTCGTGACCTCACTGAGCCTTGCTTCTGAATGCAAAAAACTGCGGTTTGATTGTCTATTCTGAATGCTATTGATTTGTTCTTCAATGCCCTGCCGTGAGATTGGAGAAAGAACTGAGGAACTAAAAGCTCCTGCTTGTTGATATGGGCTTGGTTGTCTGCCCCAAATGCCCTGTCCCTGGTGGCCTAGGCTCGACTGGTACCCCCAACCCAGGGTCCCCGAGGCTTTCGTATCTACCCATACCGTAGGTGGGGGAGAAACCCATGACATGACTGAGTAGAGGACTTCGTGCTTGGTCCAGGCCGATAGTAAGGTGTGGATTAATGGAGGAATTGTCCATAATTTCTTTTCCGGCAAGAGAGGGAACACTTTGTTGCCTGCCAGGATTAATCGCTTGGCTTTCAATCGTCCCAACTTGACAGTTAATTGTACCCAGTTAATAGAATGATCAGGGAATCACACGTTTTCCTGGTCTTATTCAGACTGTGGAGGAACCGGAACAGTTTCCTTCGAAATCTGCTGCGGTTGTCCGCACTCTGAGT